>JAMLFY010000011.1:30102497-30129497 GCA_030441495.1 Dalbergia oliveri
CAATATGCCAAATCTTGTCAAAATTGTCAAAAGCATGGCAATGTAAAACATGTGCCAGCACAGAATTACATGCTATTATCAAACCATGGCCATTTAGAGGTTGGGCCTTAGATCTTGTTGGTCAAATTTACCCTCCTCCATCAAAAGCCATAAATTTATTTTGGTGGCTCTCAACTACTTTATCAAATGAATTGAAGGTTGCATTAAAAAATGCAACCCAAAATGAGATTATTGATTTCATTGAAGAAAGAATCATTTATCGTTTTAGGATCCTTGAGACTTTGACCACAGGCTAAGGGACAATATTCAAGGTCAAAGAGTGCCGATTATGCTAATACAAGGTAAATTAAAATAATTACTTTGACTTCTTATTATGCACAAGCTAATGGTCAAGTTGAACCTTGAATAAAAGTATCATTGCTTTGATTAAAAGGCATATAGGTCGGCAACCTCATAATTAGCATAATACACTTAAATTTTTTGGGCATATTGTAACTCACCCAAAGGTTCGACAGGAGCAACCCCTTATAAACTTGTCTATGGACACGATATATTTATACCTGTCAAAATTAATTTAAGTCAATAAAGGTGTTGAGGCAAGATGAATTTCCTATCGACGATTATTGGAGTTCTTTTTCAACGAGTTAAATGACTTGGAGCAAACGAATTGCTGCACTAGAAAAATGATGCAACAAAAAAAAAAACAATGGCGAAATATTATAATCGTCGTGTAAAAAACAAAGTCTTCGACATTGGGGATTTGGTTTTGAAAGCCATATTACCATTTCAAAAGAAATCAAGAATATTTGGCAAATGGTCCCCAAGTTGGGAAAGACTATTTAGAGTCGACAAAGTCTTTTCTAGTAATGCTTATAGCCTAGTCGATGTTAACAGTGGACAAAAAATAACGTCAATCAACGGCAAGTACTTGAAAGTGTAATACCCCAATTTTTTTGTACTACTATACAAAATACCCCTGAGGTAAGTTAACGCAGGAACCAAGTGACGGTAGAACAGGTAGTACCCAAAAGTAGGGAACCTTGTCTTGTCTTGATTTTGTTTACTAAAGAATGCATCTTTATAAATTTCTAGTTGCTATGGTCTTATTTGGCTATTATAAAAATGAGTTCTTGACACTTTACTTTACATATTCCTGCTTGAAACTTCTTGATATTGATGCAAGGCAATCACACTTTACTTTAATGACTGAAAGCGAGTGTGAAATAGTCAGTTTATTCTTGTATAATTGCCAAATTTTAGCACCTAAGACTGATAAAAAGCTACTGCCTAGGTGTCATATACGATGCCCACATATGCTAGAAATTAATAGAGTCAATTTGCTAGAAGTCACAATAGAACATAAAGCAAGGACCTGAGTAAAAGATTATTTAAATTATGGTGTGCCTATATCTTTATATCTTCTGGCCTTAAGTGGTTTTAAGGGGCCATTAAGTTTACTAATGAAGCGCCTAAAATGGAGGTCTAGATTGAATGTTGAGTAGATAAAGTGGCTACTAAAAATGACACTTAGTTCAATAAGAAATGTAAAGGGTACTAAGGGTTAGTATTAGAGCCTAGGATTTCTAGTTAGGAACATGATAATATGGCTTATGACATTAAAACATGCATGGATTTAGCACTTGCATAAATTAAAAAGTGACACGTCCCCTCTTGGTTTTATAACATACAAATTTATTATCTTTAAAAGATTGCAGAATAACATACAGTTTACAATACATTTATATATATATTGTCTCATAAAGAATAGTAGTATCTAAATCTCGCACATATTTATGAGCAGCATATATTTTTTATCTTTGTCTCAGGATGATATGTTTCATCACTTGCTATAAAGTGCCATGCACATTATTATTGTTTAAGGTTTTAAATTCATATATTAAGCTTCACATACTTTCGAAGAAGATTTATAAATAGTATACTAAAAGCACACACATAACACTATATCATGCTCTTACAGGGATATACTATTAAATTTTATATGAATTTTCTTAAACAATATGCATGTACATCTCTTTCTTCCACACCTATCCTCCACACTTGCCGTTCTATCATACTACTCAAGCTTTATAACATCTCTTCCCATCCCCTGCACCCCCACTCCCTGTAATGATGGGCAAGATTGCACATTGCCAAGACCATGAATTGGGAATGATGGGCAAGATTTGGAACATGGGACAAATTGTTGTTTATCAAAAACAAGGTCAGGGAGATCATTCATTCCCTATCACTATCTTCACTTTAAAAAGAGAAAGAAGAGCCGCTTGTTTTTGGAGAGAGAGAGACTCTTAGAAACATTGAAGTGAGCTTGAGAGATTTGGAAAAGAAAAAAAAAGGAGAGGGGGGGGGGGAGACTAACACCGTGTGGTATCCTTTCTTGATCCCTGTTATCTGAGTTTTACTTTCATCTATGATTAGATCACAAATCATACACATGCACACACAATGAACCATTTCTCAATATCAAACATAGCCTCACAGCCAACACCATCCTCAATAAACAAAAATCAATCTCAAAGTCACAATAAACACATTCAAAACGTAATCCTTCACAGTCAAACCAACCACAACTTTCACCCAAACAGATACATTTTGTACATATCCATAAACCAAAAACAAAAATACATCCATTGAGAACTAAGTCATTTACAGCCAAGAGTTCAAACAGTCCTGCATTATTACAACCAATCATGTCCAGAGCAAATGTTCAACTTTCAAACCCAATCAAAAAAATGAGATGTAACAAATCAGAATCAATTCACAGTCACAATCCCAAAACAGTCCAGCTAAATTCAAAAAAAAACAAAACAAAACAAAATAAGGGAGAAATACAGAACCGGAAACAAGGAAAAAAAGGAAGAAGAAGGGCGGTCACCTTCACCACTGTGCTCCGCCTGACTTCGCGAAGCCAACCACCGGCATTACTTCAGATTTGCCAACCACCACCGCGAACAACCGCACCTTCGCGCATGCACAGCTCCGCCGGGAAGACCCACCACTAACCTGATCGGCCATCCACTGTGCACTACCACCGCAGCCACCTCCACCACGAACGCCTCCTCCTTCTCCGCATCTCAGCACCCTGCTAATAGAGTCGCGATGCGGCCGGTGGGAAGCTCCGCCGCGCCACCGTACACCCTTCTTCTCACCAAAAGCCACCGCCCTCACTCACACCTTCCCCCCCCCCGGCGAAACCCGAGCTCCGCCAAGCCACCGGAGCGAGCATGCAGCGCCACCGCGAAGCCGTTCAATTTCCTCTTTGCACGACCACGAACCTCTTTCTCCGCGAGAAAGCCACCGCCGCGCCTAGCCTCCACTACCGCGCATGCCACCACCATGGTTCTCCCTTGGCGGCCGCCCCTCCGCCACTCTCCCCTCGTGGCCGTCTCTTTCTTGTCCTCCATCTCTCTGTCTGTCTCTCTCTCTGTTAAGTGAGAGTCAGTGAGTGTGTTGTGTCCGTGTGTATGCGTGAGAGAGAGAGAGAGAGAGAGAGAGTTTTAAGCGTGTGTGTGTGTGATTCAGGTGATTGAAAAGGAAGAGTTTGGCCTGCTCTCATTTTTTTTTTTTCGGTTTGTGTTGTGTGGGTAAGGGCCAGGCGGGCCTTTTAGGAGAAAGGGGAGAGATAGTTCAATTTTAATTTTTCAGTATAGATTTTGGACTAGTTCAGTTTTTTTTTTTTATATGCTTTTTGGGCTGATTCAATTTTAATTTAAAAAAATTTTTTTTGGATGTAGTCCTTGGGCTGACCTAGCTTTTTACTAGGATCCCAGTAAGCCTAAAAAAAAAAGAAAGAGAAAATAATAATAATAATAATAATAAAGATAACTGAATATTTGTTTACTTTTAGGCTCAATTAGATTTTAACAATTTTCATTATTTTTCAATTTGCTCTATGCTTATTTAACCCTTTAATCTTGCATTGTTATTCATTGTATATGTTGTGTATTTATTTGTGGTAAGGCGTTGTTGTACTATGTTGGCATATTTTAATTGTAGCATTCTTTAAAAGGTATACTATCAAGTATTAATTGTTTTATTTTAACACACACACACACACAGATATATATATATATATATATATATATATATATATATATATATATATATATATATCGCACTAAGTGTTATATATGATAATGTTGTGATGCGGATTGTTCATTATGATCAAAGACTGCATGATCGAGTGTTATATATATGCTATTCCTGTTTCTAATTATAATAGATCTATTAGGTCTCCTGCAATCCTGATGCAAATTACTTTCTATTGATGCTTAAAATTTTTGGTCAACGTTTAATGTTCTTAATACCTTTCCAAAGAAAATAAAATCAATCTACCAATGAACTTTTTTAAGAACAACGTCTTTGAGTACCTCATTGCAGGATACGTCCGTAACTAACAGCTATCAATCCAAAAATTAATTTTTCCTAAAATTTTATTCTCTTTTTCTTGTTTCAAATTTATTCTTGTATATAAAATGTTAAACCATAAGTTATAATGATGGCTATGACTATGCTTATGTTCATATCTCTAAATAACATACTAAGATAAAAGGTGACATAAAACACATAGAGATGATCCTCTAGACTCAGGAATTAATGGTTATGAGAGGTGTAACACCCTAATAATTAACCCAATACACCTAGGCAGGTTCTGATTAATTACTAGACTTTACTCTTTGCTTCAGTTCCTTAATCATGCTTTGAAAATACTTAGTGAAATTACGAGCCATTTTTTTTTTTTAAACATAATTGAAAACGTGAGTCGCGCTTAACGTGAATGATTTAGCAAAATTTAAAAGACACATAGAAATTTACAAACATCACATCATAATATATTGGCTCCATCATAAGCATCCATAATTACATATCATATAGATATTTTGCCTACCAACAGAATAAGACTAAGTGTAGGCAATCTAACAAAACATAAATAATATATGGATGGAAGGACATCCATTAATGGCACCTAGTAATAACATCAGGGATAGGGATAGATCTGAAATATACAAGTGAAACTAGGGTCAAGTTCAGCTACCAGTGAAGCCTCAATGTGATTCACGAATGCTTCCTTTCGTTTCTGAAGACGAGATGGAAAGAAAAATAGAGGGAGTGAGAAACTTATAAAAAGAATCTCAGGAGGGTACTCACCTCATGATGCATTGTGTCATCATCATCGTCCCCAGGAACCTCGGGGTTATTATGAAATAGTGAGCATGCTAAGATTGATTTATTAAGTTCGAAAATATACTTTACCGAGGTTCGTCGATTTTAATCATGCGTCTTATAATGCATCATAAACTTAGCATGTCATGTTTATAATGAACTTTTCCTTTTATCAACACATTGTATTCTTCATCATCATATCATAAATACTATACATAAAAGAACATCATATTTCTCATCATCAAATCATAAATACTATGCATAGAAGAACATCATATTTCTCATCATCATATCATAAATACTATGCATAGAAGAACATCATATTTCCCATCATCATCTCATAAAATGCTATGCAGAAAAACATCATACCATAATAGCTATGCACAAGACATGGTGCACATATTTCATTCCTTTAGTGTCCTAGGTGACTTAAAATCTTGTCATCATCATCATTATTTTCCTTGGGGCCACCCTATACTCCACCCTTTTGGGAGTAATCTAGGTTATGAGCTCATACCTTACTAGTCGTCACTAGCATATACTTATCCATTTTGATAAGTTAAAATCCCGACTCTACCCTTTTGAGAGAACGGGCTAGGGGGCAAGAATCACCTTTTCACCACCTCTAGTCTGATGGGTCTTAAAGGATCATTTTCTCAAGATCACCTTTTCACCACCTATAGTCTGATGGGTCCAAAGGATCATTTCCTCATGAGTTTAAGTCACCATTAAGTCTTAGCATGTTATATCATAATCATCAAGATGCATGAACATTCTCATTGTTTGCAATAGCAATTATAACATGCAAGCCATGAAATCATTCAATAATATCAAATTCTAGTAGGCATTACATCATCATATAAACTGACATTCCAAAGCATCAAAAGATGTCATCTAAAATTTTCACAGTAAAGCTCCCTTAAATAACCAAACTCTAAAATTGGGTAACCTTAATTATCAAACTAATTAATTATGCATCTAAGGGATTTATTACCATCAATTATAAGCCTTAAGAACATTATTAGACTATATGGGGTAGCATAGACAGTAAGTTGTTCTTAAGGTTTTACGTGCTAGAAGTTACGTTTTTAACCCTTCTCGTTACCGGCTTTCCCTATGATGCTAAAATTAATTATTAAACCAATTATGAATCATTGTCCCTTATCTAAACATAATAATATCTAGTTCTTAAGGTCACTAAAGGCTCTGAGAATGTATAAATTTCATTCTCTAAAGTTCTAGAAATCTTGCTTTTACGGTTTTCTAGGAAGCTAGTTTTATCTCTAACATGCATAGAATAAATCATAATTATCACAACTTCAAACATATTAAATCATCATCATTTATTGGTACTAATCTCATATCAGAAGGAATCATGAACCTCATATAATTGTATAAAATCACATTTTAAGTGAACATAAAATATTAGTTTCCCGTAGAATCCTTGTAAAGCTTTAAAACTTTTTTAGAAACTAATTCTTTTTGAAAGAATCTTCATAATTAAAATTCTCACTTAAGATAAAAGGAGCAAGTCTTGAGCTTAAGAGATTTATGTGATATCTTAGAATCATAAACATGCTATGCAACCTCATTTTAATCTTGTCATTATAAGGTGATAACTTGGAATTATAAACATGATATGCAAATCCATTTCTTTATCTTTAAGATTTAAGGTGATGACTTGAAAATTAAACATGATGCAAGAGCTTGAAATATAAACATGATGCAAGAAATTGGAGCGGTGGTAGTCCGCACAAGACTAGTGGAGGGAGAAGAAAATCTTAAGAAACGAGCGGTAATCCGCAACCTGAAGGAGAAGAGAATTATTATTACATCTTTTTAAGCTCCAATCTCAAGACTTCTTAAAGAATCAATTCTTTAACTCCAATAATCTTATTTCTTTGCTTGTGATACTTGGGCAAGTCTTTGAGCTCTAGGATCTTTAGGTGATGACATAAAAATAAACATGTCATGCGTTGATTCTTTTAGCCATTATAAAATAAAGTGAGAGCATAAAATAAATATGAGATGCATCCTCTTTATTATCTTTGAAGATTAAGTGACAACTTGAAATATAAACATGAAATGCAAGCTTGGAAATTTAAACATGAGATATGCAAGTTCATTTATTTATTCTTGAGAATTTAGTGATGACATTAAAAGTAAACATGGTTATGCAAGGCATAAACTTAAACATGGATGCAAGTTCATTTTATTTCTTTACTAGAGCTCTTCCAAGACTTTAGAGAAATATAAATTCAACCCAATATATATATCTTAGCAAGACAAAGTGAAAAATACATCTTTCAAGTTCTAAACTCAAGATCTTTATTTTTACATCATAAAAACATCATTCTTTAAAGTTTTGCATCAAGTGGAATTTTCAAGCTTTAAAGGCCTAACTTGTGATGGATTTACAACCAACACTCAAGGTCCTCATCATCAAGCTATCATCATATTCCTTCTTAGGCCATTTGGCCGAAATCATTAAAGAAAAATAAGGATAGAAAAATCGAAATTGTAAAGCTTTAAAAACTAATGAAACCTTCAAGTTTTAGAGGTCTAACTTGTAAAGGCTTTGCAACCAACACTCAAGAACCTCATCATCAAACCATGGTCTCATCATAATCTAGGCCATCAGGCCGAAATGTTTTTAAAAGAAAGGGAAAAAAATTGAAAGCTAGAAGAAAGTCCATGAAATCATCATTTTTGAGCTAGAAACATAACTTGTCATAACATAAAATGAACTTAGAAACAACTCCCTACCTAATCTGATTTGAAGGAAAGGAAGAGAACTTGGTTTCTTTGAGTGAAATGGAAGAAAATCTCTTTGAAAAACTGAGAGAATTCGGCCAAGGAGGAAGAAAGAAAGCTTTTGGTGCTTCTAAGAACTAGAATTGTGTAAGTTATGATCAAAGGCTTCTAACACTCTTCAAGCATGCCTATTTATAGAGATTTTGAAGCTCATAAATGGACAAATGAAGGAGGAAGGCTGATGGATTTTCATGGGGAACAAAGGGAGGAAAATCATTCCTTGTTTAAGGCATGTTTTATGCCATGTTTTAGGGAATTTTTGGCATTTTGTTTTAGTGTATCTTGGGCAATTATTCTGATGCATAATGGCATCAATAATTCGTCCATTACAGCCCAAGGAGGAGAAATTTGTGTGTTCCATGTATTATTTAGGTGTAGGTAAGGTATCTTTGCAAATTAGAGAATTTACAATTAAGGGCTTAGGTGAATTAGTAAGCAATTTGAGTGTTTTAAAGCAATTTTAGGTTCTAATCAATTTAAATAAATAATTTTGACTCTAGATTAATAATTAGAATTTAATAAGCTTTAATTTGAGCCTAATATTGCTTAGGTTTCGTTGACGAATCAAAAATCTCAAAATTTGTAAAACTACACAAGACATGGGCAAAACGGTCATTTTACTTAAAAATTGCCCGAGACTACCAGAGCTTAACCAATGGTTAATCATGGCTTAAAAACACCTTTTAAAACATTTTAGTGAGGTTCGACTTAGTCGGCATGCAATCGGGTTAAAACGCGCAGGGCGTTGGTCATTTCGCGCGTCAGAGCTCAAAATTATGATTCTTCTCCTCTATTAACACACATAACACAAACAATCCCTTATTAACATCAAAACATCCCCTTGAGGACGGGTGGGGCCCACGATCCTCATTTTCTAGTAAAATAACCTCAGGGGCATTTTGGTCATTTTACACGTACAGAAAATTGGGTTTGCAATACTTGCACGAATTGCTCCTAACTTCTCTTCTAACGTTATATTCCTTTATTAAGGATTGTTTGGTCTCAAATTTTATATAATATTTACCTACGGTAATTCGGATAATTTTAATGACAGTAAAAATTACAGTAAAAATTGGGCGTTACATTACTCCCCTCCTTGAAAAGAATTTCACCCTTAAATTCATTACCTAGAACGTTCTGAATCCTGTGCTTGCATGTCTCGATTCAGCTCCATGTAACTTCTTCGTTTCACCTCGTCCCAATGCTACTTTGGGGTAAGCCTGCTGTTCCTTAAGCTTAACTTCTAAGTCAAAATTATTTATTTAGATTGATTAGAACCCAAAATTTCTTAAAAACACTCAAATTGCTTACTAATTCACCTAAGCCCTTAATCGTAAATTCTCTAATTTGCAAGAATACCTTACCTATGTAACCAGGAATTTTCGCTAAACTTTCAAAATGACAAAATGCCCTAGGTTTTCACCGAAACACGGACGGCCGGCTTTGGGCCATCCCCATAGGGTTCATATGTTATATGAAGGGGATTGTTTGAGTGCGAATGTGTACAAAGAAAACCTCATTTATGAGATCTCTGCGCTAACGACCAAAATACCTGAAGAGGATTAAGGCGGTTTAAGTTTCGTTTAACCCGGACTTCGTCCAGAGGTTTAAAACAATGATTTTAAGGCATGAACTATGTTTCTTAAGTTCGGGAGGTCCCGGGCAAGTTTTGGTAAAAATTACGATTTTGCCCTTGCATATCGCATTTTTAGCTTAATGAGCTGTTCAACTCTAAAACCTAAGCAATATTAGGCTCTAATTAAAGGTTAATTAATTTCCATAATTAACCTAGGGCCAAAACCATCATTTGAAATTAATTGGAACCTAAAATTGCTTGGGGAAATTCAAACTTCATTCTAGTCTCTTTCTTTAAAAAGAAAAGAATCTGTGAATAGTGTTGAATAGTGTTTTCACTATTCACGTCATCTTCTTTCAAGGAGAAGTTGTCACACTCACATCACTAGTCTTGGAGGCTTTGACTCCATTAAACCTTCTCAACCACCTCTAACCTAGGGGTCTATAGTTTTAATTAACCAAATAGTGTACCTAGAGTACCTACTTGACAACCATCAATCCTAAGCCTAATCTATGTCACACCAAAGCACACTTCTAGACCATGATTTGAGAGATATTCTCCTTCCCAAGGCTGCCAAAAGTGGCGCCACCCTCCCTAGAAATCACATAAAATTAGTCTAAGTGGTCAAGCTATCTTATGACACATGTCTTGAACACTTTCAATCAATGTTCAACTTCCAAGAAAAATGTCTTTCAAGATTCAAAGAATAATTTATATGGTCAATCAAGGTTTTCAATTCACTTCTAAAATAAAAAGAAATATGTCTTTCAAATTCAAAAAGAATGATTTGTTTTTGTGGTCATTCAAGCTTTCTATCAAACTTTTTCAAGACAACATGTCTTACAACACCTTACCTATGCTTTGGGAATTTAAGTCTAGAAAATTTTCTCCTCTTTTTGGGCATAGGGTGCACGGTTCCCTTAGCCTTGGCAGCCCAAAATTTTGTAATTTTATACATTTAAAAAGGTTTGAAAATAAGCTACAATTCTAGCCATGCTCTAGGACATGCATAGCTAGACTTTTCACCATGCTTTGAATGACTAACACCATGCTTTGAACAAAGACATTTCTTTTCCCAAAAAGGCCACCATTATTTAATTCATTTTACTTCTCTATAAATAGGTAGCTTAGGGAACTTGAAGCACCTTTGTTCATTTCACTAAAGCTTAGAGTTTAGAGCACTTTGGGTCTTCTTTCCTCTCAAGTTTAAGAGTCCATCTTCTTCACTTCCTCTCAATCTCAAACTCTAGGTAGGGAGCTTTTCAAGAATGCTTTCTTTTATCTTAATGCTCAATGTTTGATCTTGCTTGAAAGTTGTGTTGTAGAGTTTCTCTCACAAGTTCATTTCGGTTTTCTCCTTTTTCTTTCCCTTTCATTTTCGGCCTTAGGGCCAAGATAAGGAGGGCTTGATGATGAGAGTTGTATGTTGATGTTTGTCACATGAACAACCTCTAAAGCTTGAGCTTTCTTAAGATAAGTTTATTATTTCCAAGTTTTTCTCAAGACATAGTTATGTTTCTCTTGAACCTTTGAAAACCCCATTTCTTTTTCTTGAGTTTTCGGCCATGAAGGCCTTTGGGACTTGGAAAAATGGTAGCTTGATGATGAGGGCTTCATGTTGATGTAGGTCACATGAACAAAACTCTAGAGCCTAAACTTGGTTTCTAGGCCAAGTGTGTTTTTCTGTTTTTTCCTTTATGTTGGTCATGAGTTTTGTTTTGTTAAGAAATGTAGAGCATTGTGAAAATACTCAATGATGAGGGCTTGAGATGTTGGTGTTTGAATCACCAAGATCTTAGTCCCTAGAGTTCAAAAGAATATATATGGTTGCTTCCTCATGATGAGGTTTTGGCCACCTTATGGTTCTTGGTGGAGGTATTGGCTCTTTGTACATAACTTAGCAACACTAGTGTTTTCTTTTCTTGTGAGGATGAGTTATGGGATGAAACTTTGTTTCCTTTAAAGTCTTGCAAGAGCTCTAAACAAGACATAAAAGAAGTTGCATCCATGTTTATTTTTATGCTTTGCATAGCATGTTTAATTTCAAGCCATCACTAAGCAACTTAAGGATTAAAATGAGAATGTGCATCATCACTTAATTAATCTCAAAGCCTACCTATTTCAACCTTAAAGTTGATTGTTGATTTGGAGTGAAAACTTCAAGAGGCCTAGAGCACTAAAATAAAGAATAGAACCTTGCACCTCATGTTTATCTTTTGCCTAGCACGTTTATGTTTCAAGCTTTGCATCTCATTTTATATTTCAAGTCATCACTAAGTGCTAAGAATAAGAATGGAGATGCATTTCATATTTACTTTGTGTTATCACTTTACTTTCAAAAAGGCTATAAAATGAAACGCATAGCACGTTTATTTTAATGTCGTCACTTAAAATTTTAGAGCTCAAAGACTTGCCCCTTTCATTCTAAGAAAAGAATTAAATCAAGGAGGTACTTCCTTGAATATCATTCGGCCATGTGGTGTAAATGGCTCTAGGATGAGTTTCATTTAACTACAAGGGCCTATAATGCATGACTTAGAATTTTTCTAAGCTTAGATGCACCCAACTAAGGTTTTAAACAAGTTTTCAAGTTTTGTGTAACATCCCCCAAGTACAACGTCATCCTTAAGTCATGACATTATGCTTAGGAGTTGTTACTTATAAATTAGCGGACCTTTCTTAGTTATCTATAGCAATATTGATCGAGTTGAGTAGTAATTAATTCGTGGTTCTACTAAATATATACAACAAATACACAAAACATTTATTTATTTCATAAGTAAATACAAAAGGAAGCTCTTTTCTGAGCTTGAATACATACATGTTCCCTACTTCGTTTACAAACATATACACATCACTAAGTACAATATAATAAAAACACTAACTACTAAACTACTGCGATCCGATTCCTTTAGTGTAGCACCCTCGTAGTCCTGGATCAACCTGGAGGCGACACGGAAACACAAAAACGTAGGGGTGAGAATTACACAATTCTCATAGGATAACTCCCAAGATACACAATCATAAATGTCATCGTCATCGCCCCAGCCACTTCGGTTTATTAGAAAAATATGATCATGTAATGTAAACTAAAGATTCATTTTAAAGTTTCAAAATTATCTTTCCGAAGTGGGTAGCTTTTATTATTCAATCACTTAATATACACACATAATACTACTCAATAGCATGGTATTACATTTTGAAATATACGTGCCTCAGGACATTGGAGGGGACTTTTTCTTTTCATGCCCATTAAAAGAGACTTTCCGTGCCCATTAAAGAGGATCTTCCGTGCCAAAAAAAAAAGGGGACTTTTCTCGTGCCCTTTTACTCATTAAGGGACCTTCTCGTGCCCTTCACATAATATAGGGGACTTTCATTTCTCTACTTAAAACATGTACCATCATTAAATTCACATATAAACAATCAATCACAAGTGATTTTCATTCATTTCTCATAAACCAAACCTTAAAGTCACTATCATGCATTCATATACCATAGACTTGGAATAGATATCAAACTATCACAAATTTCCAAGTCATTCTCACATTCCAGCACTTTGGCAGAGTTATTGTTCTGGGTGCAACATTTAATTGCCATATCAAACAACTATTCCAAGAGCCACAAAAATTCTGTATGACACTATAATGAGTCTAGGACAACCTGTAAAAATTTCAGGGCAATCAGAGTTATATAACCACTTCAATAAAATAGGAAAATCTGGTGGTCAGAAGCCACAAATTCATAGTCTAGACTTGTGTTCTCAAAATATTTAGCCCTAGATTTCGATGGAATCATAGTACAAGAAAATTCATAGAGATATTTCAACATGTTATTAGTCTTGTGTAAAAATTTCAGGAGCTATCTCAATCAATTGCTATGATTAAAAATTCGGCCAAGTTTGTCACTTCAGTCTCAACAATTCAGACAGCAGTAGTCACAATTCGGTTTCTAATTTTTTTGAGGCATCAAACCTTAGAATTAAACCCTAAGAAAATTCGTGTGTTTAGTCTAAGAGGTTAACTACAACATATAATTTTCATGGTTCATGAAACCACCCACAAAATTTCCAGAAAATTCGTGAAAAATTCTGATTAGAACAGAAATCAGTCCAGCAACCTAGTTCCAATTTCACTTGAGAGAAAACCCATTTTAAAACCATCCAAACACAACACAAAAATTCATACATCAATATCAATATGTTAACCATCAGAATCATCAAAATTTTCGGAATTAGGGCAAGCCAAAACAGAATTGAAAAATTCCACAAAAAGGCAGCAGAAAACCCTACTTTGAGAGCTCTTGAGCTCTACTCCAAAGGATGCTCTAGAATGCTTTTGCTTCACTTCAAAGCTTCCCCACCAACATCAAACCCTTCCTCTAACCTCTGATTGTGTGCCCTCAAAGTTGGAAAAAGTGATGGATTCAAATTATAATCGGTTAGATTTGTAGGTTATGATGAATAGAATAAGTTTAGTGAAGAGAATTTGTGGTTTTAGTGACTTTGAGCTAGGGTTTTGCAAGCTTGAAGCTTGTTAATGGAGTTTGAGAGGAAGAACAATGGAGGAAGGGTGCTTAGAGAGGTCTGGCCGAAATTGTGATGAAGGGAATGATAAGATGTTGATATTTTGAGTTTAGGGCAAAATACATAGAATTTTCAAGTCCAAAATGTTTTCTTTTCTTAAAGATAAATGTAGAAATATTTTGTAAGCATCCTATTGGTCCTAATAAAGTGGCAATGGTGTGGCTTCTTCTAAGCCACACACTTGTCTAAATGGGTGGCAAACTTTCACTGGAAGTTTCATTCGATAGAAGGTTCACGAAATCTCACCGAACGGGTAAACAGTACCGATTAAACCGATATTGCCCGAAAATTAATTTTAAGTATAAAATTATCAATCCCACCTATTTCTAACCTTATTCCCATGTTTTCCTAATTTCAGGCTGGTCCAAACTAGGTTTCAGCGTCCGGCGGCCTTTACAGCAAGGTTACTATTCAGGGCCAGAATTTTTTTTTTTTTTTTTTTGACAGGTCCATTGGGCCACCCTCATCATCATTGTACTGTTAGATTTCTAAAATTATGAATAACAAAGCTCAAATTGATTTTTAAATGATTTTCAAGGTGTTACATTTTGCATCTTGATCAAGGGTAAGATTAAATGGCTACTGCCCTTGGCGTTTTATGTTGAGTTTTGGCAAAATAAACTTTGACCTTATGGAGTTCTGAAGTCCTAAAAAGGTTCTAAGAGAAACTAGCAAGTTATATGTTGAAAGTAAGGTTTTTCTCATGATTTTATGCCTTAAGGGTTTCGCTGCCTTGCAGTTCAGCACCTTAAATTCTGTTTTGGGTGGTCTAAATATGTTGATTTACCTTGCTAAGTATGTGATATTTGTTCTAGACTTTTAAAAGCATCATTAGTGACTTTGTTTGCCTAATATGTGAATTCTAGAACTACTAAAGAATGGCAAAGTTAGTTTCTGCCCAGCCTTGATAAAATAGTTAGAATCACATTATAATATGCCTAGATGTGCGGGAGTGACTCATAATTGGCTTAGGTATTAATTACTGCACCATAGACAAAGTCGGAAGCGAGAAAGGGCTTAAAACGCATTTTTCTAGAACACATAATTCATCAAACGTGAACAACTACATAAGCTGTCCAACCATAATTAAATAGGAATTAGAACTTAATGGATTATGGTAATGAGGTTAATCAATCCCATTAGCATGCAAGAAAACAATGGGATAGTTTGAGGTTACCCGATTGAGAGATTTCTGCCTTAAGGGATGATTATGTGTCTCGCATTTAATGATGAATTGATGTGTTATCTCATGACATATATGGTGCCATGTAACTATTATCCTTAAATAATAGTTTTGTACCCTTATGTTATTGCTTCTTTAAAAGACCTTAGAGATGCCGAAGTAGTAATTTTTGTGTTACGCATTAATTATGCGGCATCTCACAGTAACATGTTAAACTTAGGGTGACTTAAGATATGAGAATGTAATCCTTTGAAACCACCAAACGAAGGGTGGGGACGATGTGATTCTAGCCCCCTAAACCCGTACTTAAGGTCGGAAGTTGACTTATCCCAAGGGATGAAGTCTAGATGCTAGTGACGACTAGTGTGGTATGAGCTCATAACCTAGAGATTTCTCAAAAGGGAGAAAGATTAGGGCGGCCCCAGTTAAGTAAAGGTTCTTATGTCACCTAAGTAACCAAGTTATATGATTTATGTTCCATGTAACGAAGTTATATGATTTATGTTCCATGTAACGAAGTTATATGATTTATGTTCCATGTAACAAAGTTATATGCTTTATGTTCCATGTACCCAGTTATATGCTTTATGTCCTATGTACCCAGTGGCATGATTTACGTTCTATAATTCAAGTATATAGCTTATGTAACACAAGTGCCATGTTAAAAAGAATGGATTCTCGGAAATTGAGATTTTAGAAAACTCATAATTGAACCAATATATGTCCATGGTTTTATAAATAAACCGAGAACCCTGGAGACGTAGATGATGACACATAGAATAGGAGGAAAACCCTCCTGAGTTTCTTTAGCAAGAAAACTCACTCCCTCTATCTCTCTTTCCATTACGTCTTCAGATCGAGATGGCGACCTTCGTCCTATTCATTGACACGCCGACATGGGAGATCCACCATGACCCAGAGCTTGGGTCATTTCATTTGAGGGCTCTTGCACCGTTCGTGTGTTCGCATTTCTTGGACGACCCTTCTCTCATCCAGTAGATAGCTACCTCTTTACCCCGACGTCTCCTTATGATGATGCGATGATTTTTGAGCACGCCCGTACGCCTGATGAGAGGATTCTACGGACTCACTCTCCAGTTCTGGAAGGGTACCAGTGCGTGCCCCTCACTCAGGACTCGGAGGAGGATCCCTCAGAGGACTCTGCCCCCACTCCACCGCATATGCCCATGGGTAGTGAGGAGACGGTGACTCAGCCTCGGAGAGCCCGGTCCTGGTCCACGGCCTCGACGTAGGGGAAATGTCCAGCCTTCCACCATGCCCGCTCCAGCGAGCTTCATCATGGAGGACCTGCTCGAGTGCCTACTCCAGACGCACTTCGTCCATGGATTGGTTACGTCCGCCTTACCCATGGCATTAGCTTTAGGATAGAGGGTAGTCCTTAGTGCACGCACTACATGTAGAACGGATAAACCTTCTTTTGTATTGAGGTTATCCACTTTAGATGTTCTTGGGAGGGGATGTTCCTTTTATGATTTCTGGTTCTGTGGTTTCTATTTACATGTATTTCCGTTTCAGTTGTATTTGCATCATCTCATGTACTTGAAGAGTCCTACCATAGGGTAGGCATATTATTATGTATGAAGTATTTCAATGTGATGTTATATTTGATCTGGAGCCACTTCTATGTTTATATTTCTGCACTTTATAATCCGACCCGATAAGATACGCGCGGCTTCTATTTTAAAAAAAAAAAAATGGCTCGTATTTTCTTTAAGTTATTTCTCTTTCTCATAAAAGAACCATGATAGTAAGTAATGACTGATATTTGACCTAAGTACTTACTAGTAGTATTGGACAGATGTTAGGTTGTTACATTTTGGTATCAGAGGTTCGTTCTCACGGAGCCTGAGGATTGGACTGACTACTTCTTAAGCATATTCCGCTAGAAATGTCATGAATAAGAGTTTTAGGATTAAGTTATACATGACTTCTGTTTGTTGCACGTGCCATAGTAACTTGCTCACTTTACTAGGAGGATTGAGCCTGATCAACTCAATGTTGCTGTTTTGTGTGTATAGGGACAAATGGCACCGCGACAGCCTAGGACTACGGCAAATGCTGACCAAGACAATGCAACTGCTCCTCCTCTACGCCAAATGGCTATAGCTATGGCACGGTTGTTTGACCGGATGGATCAACAGAATGCCGTCCGGCTCCCCCCTATTGAGATTCCAGAGCATGTTCGCTTTGGAGAGTTTCGTAGGGCGAGCCCACCCACCTTCAAGGGAACCTAACCCGAGCCATGCCGAGGAATGGATCCGAAGCATGGAGAAGATTTTTGGCGTGATACCGTGCTCTGAGGAGCAAAAAGTGAGGTTCGCCACCTATATGCTCGAAGGTGACGCCAGTTGGTGTGACTGGAGCCCAGCTCGGAAACGGCTAATGGGGCCATCAACTGGGAGGTTTTTAAAGTTCACTTCTATGAGAAGTACTTCCAGAGTCTGTCCGCAATGCCAAGGAGGTGGAGTTCATGCAATTGTTCCAAGAATCGGACGGTGGCACAATATACTGCTAAATTCGAGGACCTCATCAAGTTCTCGAGGATGTACCAGGCCAACCCTGACGAGTCCTGGAAATGTCTAAAGTATGAAGCGGGGTTGAGGAGAGCTCAAGGTCAGCCGCTCATCTAGAAATCAGGGATTTCCCGACCCTGGTAAACAAATGCCGCATAATTGAGACGGACACGGGAGTTGAATGCAACAAAGTCCGGCAACTCCAACAAGAAGCTGGCACCTCAAGGCCAGGTTCAAGAAGAAGGGATCGCAGAAGTTTCAACCCCAACAGAAGTCCCAATGGGTCAAACCTCAGGGACCTCGAAAGGACTTCAAGCCGAAGAACAACAACAACAACAACAACAACAACAAAAACAAGCCCACAAATAATAAGGGGAAGGCACCACAAGGGATATCTTCCACCCCACATGCTGAGTGTCCTAAGTGTCAGACCCCATGGAAGCTTGCCGTGTCGGGGGGTTAGACGTTTGCTACCGATGCGAGAACCGGGACACTACTCCAAAGATTGTCCCAAGAGGAATCAGCCAACCCCCAACCCCAAGCCGCAACGTCAAGGAAGGGTCTATACCCTCAATGCGAAGAGACGACGACGTCACCAGATCTCGTTAAAGGTAAGTGTGAAATGAACGGTAAAAACCTAATTGTACTATATGATTCTGCGCAACCCATTCCTTTATATCATACTCTTGTGTAGAGACCCTAGGTTTGAACATGTCTGAACTCCCTTTTAATCTTATTGTCTCTACCCCATTGGAAACCAGTTAGAACTAGCAAATGTTGCTTGGAGTGCAGTTTCATCCTAGAAAATAGACCGTTTGTTCTAGATTTCGTATGTTTACCCATGAAAGGACTAGAGATAATTCTGGGCATGGATTGGCTTTGGGCTAACCGTGTCTTGTTAACCTACGAGAAAACCATCACCTTTCTTCCCATTCCCCTGAACCTAGGGAAACCATGAGGATATACCTAAATGCTGGAGACCTAAGCTGTGGTAAAGGTGAAAGAGGTTACATTCTTTTGGCCGCTAGTGATGTCGACTTTGAGCAAAGCATCGAGGAGATACCCGTAGTGAGAAACTATCCCGAAGTATTTCAGATGAAATCCAAATTCCCCCTAAGAGAGAGATTGAATTCTCAATAGAGTTACTCCCACCGGACCCATATCCATAGCCCCCTATAGAATGCCCCCTTTGGAATTGGCCGAGTTGAAAACCCAACTGGAGGACCTTTTGGAAAAGAATTTCATTAGGCCGAGCGCATCACCTTGGGGAGCCAGGTGTTGTTTGTGAAAAAGAAGGACGGAAGCATGAGGATGTGTGTCGATTATAGGCAGTTGAACAAAGTGACGGTGAAAAATAAGTACCCTTTGCCTAGAATTGATGACTTGATGGACCAATTGAGAGGTGCAGTAGTGTTTTCTAAGATTGACTTGAGGTCTGGTTATCATCAGATTAGAGTTAGGGATGAGGATATACCCAAGACGGCTTTCCGCACTCGATATGGACATTTTGAGTTTGGAGTTATGTCTTTTGGTTTGACCAATGCTCCAGCTGTTTTCATGGATTACATGAATAGGATCTTTAGACCCTATTTGGATAAGTTCGTGGTTGTCTTTATAGATGATATACTCATTTATTCAAGGACCCACGAAGAGCATGAGCAACATCTAGTAACAGTATTAGAGGTTTTGAGGGAGAAGAAACTTTATGCCAAGTTGTCTAAATGTGAGTTTTGGTTGGAAGAAGTGAAATTTCTAGGGCATGTAGTGTCTAGAGGAGGAATTGCAGTCGATCCTAGTAAGGTGGAAGCAGTGATGAATTGGGAACAACCTAAGACCGTGACTGAGATAAGGAGCTTTTTGGGATTAGCTGGCTATTATCGTAGGTTCATCAAGGGATTTTCCCAGATCGCATTACCTTTAACCAAGCTTACTAGGAAAAACACCCTTTCGTCTGGACCCAGATTGTGAGAAAAGTTTTCAAGAACTGAAGCATAAGTTGACCTCTACCCAGTCCTAGTTCTCCCGACCCTAAGGAGCCTTTTGAGGTATCCTGTGACGCTTCTGGTAAGGGCTTAGGTTGCGTCTTGATGCAAAATAGGCAAGTGGTAGCCTACGCATCGAGGCAACTCAAGCCACATGAAATAAACTACCCCACCCATGACCTAGAATTGGCCGTTGTGTTCGCTCTAAAGATCTGGAGACACCATTTGTACGGGGTAAGGTTCGAGGTGTTCTCCGATCACAAGAGTTTGAAGTATCTTTTGATTAAAAGAGCTAAACATGAGGCAAAGGAGGTGGATGGAGTTCTTGAAGGATTATGATTTTGGATTGAACTACCATCCGGAAAAGCTAATGTTGTAGCCGATGCCCTGAGTAGGAAATCCTTACACTTGTCCCACTTAATGATTAAGGAGGATGAACTGATTGAGGCTTTTAGAGACCTGAACCTAGGAATAACCATAACCCCTATGGGTATGAGAGTTTGCCACCTTAGTGTGTCAAGTGATTTTCAAAGGAGAATCACTCAAGCCCAAAGGGAAGATGATGAGTTTCAAGAGACTCTTGGGCAGTAAAAGCTGATAAACTGAAGGGTTTCAGCCAAGGAAAAGATGGTATGTGGAGGTTTGAAGGACGTATATGCATACCTCCGCGGTGACCTCCGGAAAGAGATTCTCCAGGCCCACAAAAGCAATTTTTCAATTCATCCTGGTGCCACCAAGATGTACCAAGATTTGAAAAAGATGTTCTGGTGGCCCGGTTTAAAAAGGATGTCTGCAAATGGGTTAATAGGTGCCTAGTGTGCCAGAAGGTGAAGATAGAGCACCAAAAACCCTCTGGAATGTTGCAACCCCTATCTATTCCCGAATGGAAGTGGGATAGCATCTCGATGGATTTTGTGACTGGACTACCGAGGACCCAAGCGAATCATGACGCTATATGGGTAATAGTGGATAGATTGACGAAGTCAGCTCACTTTTTACCTATTAAAGTGACATATTCCTTGGATAGGTTAGCACAATTGTATATCCAAGAGATTGTGAGGCTACATGGAGTGCCGTCAACAGTAATCTCGGATCGGGATCCGCGGTTTACGTCACGGTTTTGGGAGCCTTTCAGAAGGCGTTTGGTTCAAGCTGTGCTTGAGCACGGCTTACCACCCACAAACAGATGGCCAATCCGAGAGAACAATCCAAACTTTGGAGGATATGCTTAGGCGTGCGTTCTGAGCCAGAAAGGGAGTTGGGACAAATACCTCCACTAATCGAATTTGCGTATAACAATAGTTATCACGCGAGTATTGGTATGGCACCGTATGAGGCCCTTTATGGACGAAAATGTCAGTCACCCCTATGTTGGTACGAACCTGGAGAGCAAAGTCTAATTGGACCAGACTTAGTGAGGGAAACGACGGAACAAATTAAAAGGATAAGGGATAGGATTCTTCCTGCTCAAAGCCGACAAAAGCTATGCGGATAAGCGGCGTAAGCCGATTGAGTTCCAAGTAGGAGAACATGTTTTTCTCAAGATAACCCCAACCACAGGTATAGGTCGAGCTATGAAGGTGAAAAAGCTAAGCCCTAGGTTCCTTGGCCCATTTGAAATTCTCAGTAGAGTAGGGTCTGTAGCATACCGCATAGCCCTACCCCGAATCTATCCAATCTCCACGATGTTTTCCATGTCTCCAAGTTACGAAATATCAATCTGACCCAAGTCATGTACTAGAGCCGAACATGTACAATTAAGGGATGACCTACATTTAACCTGCCTCCTACGAGAATTGTGGACCGAGGAGTCAAGCAACTAAGAAACAAAGCAGTACCTTTGGTCAAAGTCGCGTGGGACGCGGAAAGCCGAAGAATTCACATGGGAATTGGAGGCCAACATGCTAGCACAATATCCCGGATTATTCTCAGGTAATGAATTTCGAGGACGAAATTCTTTTTAAGGAGGGGAGTAATGTAACGCCCGATTTTCGCTAAACTTTCAAAATGACCAAAATGCCCTGAGGTCGTTTTCACCGAAACACGGGGACGGCCGGCTTTGGGCCATCCCCATAGGGTTCATATGTTATATGAAGGGGATTGTTTGAGTGCGAATGCCTAACGAGAAAAACCTCATTTATGAGATCTCTACGCTTAACGACCAAAATACCCGATAAATTAAGGCAGTTTTAAGTTTCGTTTTGACCCGGACTTCGTCCCGAGGTTTAAAACAATGATTTTAAGGCATGAACTATGTTTACTTAAGTCCGGGAGGTCCGGGCAAGTTTTGGTAAAAATTACGATTTTGCCCTTGCATATCGCATTTTTAGCTTAATGAGCTGTTCAACTCTAAAACCTAAGCAATATTAGGCTCTAATTAAAGGTTAATTAATTTCCATAATTAACCTAGGGCCAAAACCATCATTTGAAATTAATTGGAACCTAAAATTGCTTGGGGAAATTCAAACTTCATTCTAGTCTCTTTCTTTAAAAAGAAAAGAATTCTGTGAATAGTGTTGAATAGTGTTTCCACTATTCACGTCATCTTCTTTCAAGGAGAAGTTGTCACACTCACATCACTAGTCTTGGAGGCTTTGACTCCATTAAACCTTCTCAACCACCTCTAACCTAGGGGTCTATAGTTTTAATTAACCAAATAGTGTACCTAGAGTACCTACTTGACAACCATCAATCCTAAGCCTAATCTATGTCACACCAAAGCACACTTCTAGACCATGATTTGAGGAGATATTTCTCCTTCCCAAGGCTGCCAAAAGTGGCGCCACCCTCCCCCTAGAAATCACATAAAATTAGTCTAAGTGGTCAAGCTATCTTATGACACATGTCTTGAACACTTTCAATCAATGTTCAACTTCCAAGAAAAATGTCTTTCAAGATTCAAAGAATAATTTATATGGTCAATCAAGGTTTTCAATTCACTTCTAAAATAAAAAGAAATATGTCTTTCAAATTCAAAAAGAATGATTTGTTTTTGTGGTCATTCAAGCTTTCTATCAAACTTTTTCAAGACAACATGTCTTACAACACCTTACCTATGCTTTGGGAATTTAAGTCTAGAAAATTTTCTCCTCTTTTTGGGCATAGGGTGCACGGTTCCCTTAGCCTTGGCAGCCCAAAATTTTGTAATTTTATACATTTAAAAAGGTTTGAAAATAAGCTACAATTCTAGCCATGCTCTAGGACATGCATAGCTAGACTTTTCACCATGCTTTGAATGACTAACACCATGCTTTGAACAAAGACATTTCTTTTCCCCAAAAAGGCCACCATTATTTAATTCATTTTACTTCTCTATAAATAGGTAGCTTAGGGAACTTGAAGCACCTTTGTTCATTTCACTAAAGCTTAGAGTTTAGAGCACTTTGGGGTCTTCTTTCCTCTCAAGTTTAAGAGTCCATCTTCTTCACTTCCTCTCAATCTCAAACTCTAGGTAGGGAGCTTTTCAAGAATGCTTTCTTTTATCTTAATGCTCAATGTTTGATCTTGCTTGAAAGTTGTGTTGTAGTGAGTTTCTCTCACAAGTTCATTTCGGTTTTCTCCTTTTTCTTTCCCTTTCATTTTCGGCCTTAGGGCCAAGATAAGGAGGGCTTGATGATGAGAGTTGTATGTTGATGTTTGTCACATGAACAACCTCTAAAGCTTGAGCTTTCTTAAGATAAGTTTATTATTTCCAAGTTTTTCTCAAGACATAGTTATGTTTCTCTTGAACCTTTGAAAACCCCATTTCTTTTTCTTGAGTTTTCGGCCATGAAGGCCTTTGGGACTTGGAAAAATGGTAGCTTGATGATGAGGGCTTCATGTTGATGTAGGTCACATGAACAAAACTCTAGAGCCTAAACTTGGTTTCTAGGCCAAGTGTGTTTTCGGTTTCTTTCCTTTATGTTGGTCATGAGTTTTGTTTTGTTAAGAAATGTAGAGCATTGTGAAAATACTCAATGATGAGGGCTTGAGATGTTGGTGTTTGAATCACCAAGATCTTAGTCCCTAGAGTTCAAAAAAGAATATATATGGTTGCTTCCTCATGATGAGGTTTCGGCCACCTTATGGTTCTTGGTGGAGGTATTGGCTCTTTGTACATAACTTAGCAACACTAGTGTTTTCTTTTCTTGTGAGGATGAGTTATGGGATGAAACTTTGTTTCCTTTAAAGTCTTGCAAGAGCTCTAAACAAGACATAAAAGAAGTTGCATCCATGTTTATTTTTATGCTTTGCATAGCATGTTTAATTTCAAGCCATCACTAAGCAACTTAAGGATTAAAATGAGAATGTGCATCATCACTTAATTAATCTCAAAGCCTACCTATTTCAACCTTAAAGTTGATTGTTGATTTGGAGTGAAAACTTCAAGAGGCCTAGAGCACTAAAATAAAGAATAGAACCTTGCACCTCATGTTTATCTTTTGCCTAGCACGTTTATGTTTCAAGCTTTGCATCTCATTTTATATTTCAAGTCATCACTAAGTGCTAAGAATAAGAATGGAGATGCATTTCATATTTACTTTGTGTTATCACTTTACTTTCAAAAAGGCTATAAAATGAAACGCATAGCACGTTTATTTTAATGTCGTCACTTAAAATTTTAGAGCTCAAAGACTTGCCCCTTTCATTCTAAGAAAAGAATTAAATCAAGGAGGTACTTCCTTGAATATCATTCGGCCATGTGGTGTAAATGGCTCTAGGATGAGTTTCATTTAACTACAAGGGCCTATAATGCATGACTTAGAATTTTTCTAAGCTTAGATGCACCCAACTAAGGTTTTAAACAAGTTTTCAAGTTTTGCATCTTGATCAAGGGTAAGATTAAATGGCTACTGCCCTTGGCGTTTTATGTTGAGTTTTGGCAAAATAAACTTTGACCTTATGGAGTTCTGAAGTCCTAAAAAGGTTCTAAGAGAAACTAGCAAGTTATATGTTGAAAGTAAGGTTTTTCTCATGATTTTATGCCTTAAGGGTTTCGGTTCTGCCTTAACAGTTCCAGCACCTTAAATTCTGTTTTGGGTGGTCTAAATATGTTGATTTACCTTGCTAAGTATGTGATATTTGTTCTAGACTTTTAAAAGCATCATTAGTGACTTTGTTTGCCTAATATGTGAATTCTAGAACTACTAAAGAATGGCAAAGTTAGTTTCTGCCCAGCCTTGATAAAATAGTTAGAATCACATTATAATATGCCTAGATGTGCGGGAGTGACTCATAATTGGCTTAGGTATTAATTACTGCACCATAGACAAAGTCGGAAGCGAGAAAGGGCTTAAAACGCATTTTTCTAGAACACATAATTCATCAAACGTGAACAACTACATAAGCTGTCCAACCATAATTAAATAGGAATTAGAACTTAATGGATTATGGTAATGAGGTTAATCAATCCCATTAGCATGCAAGAAAACAATGGGATAGTTTGAGGTTACCCGATTGAGAGATTTCTGCCTTAAGGGATGATTATGTGTCTCGCATTTAATGATGAATTGATGTGTTATCTCATGACATATATGGTGCCATGTAACTATTATCCTTAAATAATAGTTTTGTACCCTTACGTTATTGCTTCTTTAAAAGACCTTAGAGATGCCGAAGTAGTAATTTTTGTGTTACGCATTAATTATGCGGCATCTCACAGTAACATGTTAAACTTAGGGTGACTTAAGATATGAGAATGTAATCCTTTGAAACCACCAAACGAAGGGTGGGGACGATGTGATTCTAGCCCCCTAAACCCGTACTTAAGGTCGGGAAGTTGACTTATCCCAAGGGATGAAGTCTAGATGCTAGTGACGACTAGTGTGGTATGAGCTCATAACCTAGAGATTTCTCAAAAGGGAGAAAGATTAGGGCGGCCCCAGTTAAGTAAAGGTTCTTATGTCACCTAAGTAACCAAGTTATATGATTTATGTTCCATGTAACGAAGTTATATGATTTATGTTCCATGTAACGAAGTTATATGATTTATGTTCCATGTAACAAAGTTATATGCTTTATGTTCCATGTACCCAGTTATATGCTTTATGTCCTATGTACCCAGTGGCATGATTTACGTTCTATAATTCAAGTATATAGCTTATGTAACACAAGTGCCATGTTAAAAAGAATGGATTCTCGGAAATTGAGATTTTAGAAAACTCATAATTGAACCAATATATGTCCATGGTTTTATAAATAAACCGAGAACCCTGGAGACGTAGATGATGACACATAGAATAGGAGGAAAACCCTCCTGAGTTTCTTTAGCAAGAAAACTCACTCCCTCTATCTCTCTTTCCATTACGTCTTCAGATCAGATGGCGACCTTCGTCCTATTCATTGACACGCCGACATGGGAGATCCACCATGACCCAGAGCTTGGGTCATTTCATTTTGAGGGCTCTTGCACCGTTCGTGTGTTCGCATTTCTTGGACGACCCTTCTCTCATCCAGGAGATAGCTACCTCTTTACCCGACGTCTCCTTATGATGATGCGATGATTTTTGAGCACGCCCGTACGCCTGATGAGAGGATTCTACGGACTCACTCTGCCAAGTTCTGAAGGGTACCAGAGTACGTGCCCTTGCACTCGGAGGAGGATCCCTCAGAGGACTCCCCCACTCCACCGCATATGCCCATGGGTAGTGAGGAGACGGTGACTCAGCCTCGAGAGCCCGGACCTGGTCCACGGCCTCGACGTAGGGGAAATGTCCAGCCTTCCACCATGCCCGCTCCAGCCGAGCTTCATCATGGAGGACCTGCTCGAGTGCCTACTCCAGACGCACTTCGTCCATGGATTGGTTACGTCCCGCCTTACCCATGGCATTAGCTTTAGGATAGAGGGTAGTCCTTAGTGCACGCACTACATGTAGAACGGATAAACCTTCTTTTGTATTGAGGTTATCCACTTTAGATGTTCTTGGGAGGGGATGTTCCTTTTATGATTTCTGGTTCTGTGGTTTCTATTTACATGTATTTCCGGTTTCAGTTGTATTTGCATCATCTCATGTACTTGAAGAGTCCTACCATAGGGTAGGCATATTATTATGTATGAAGTATTTCAATGTGATGTTATATTTGATCTGGAGCCACTTCTATGTTTATATTTCTGCACTTTATAATACCGACCCGATAAGATACGCGCGGCTTCTAAAAAAAAAAAA
>JAMLFY010000011.1:30129997-30222224 GCA_030441495.1 Dalbergia oliveri
TTAATTACTAGACTTTACTCTTTGCTTCAGTTCTTTAATCATGCTTTGAAAATACTTAGTGAAATTACGAGCCATTTTTTTAACATAATTGAAAACGTGAGCGCGCTTAACGTGAAAGATTTAGCAAAATTTAAAAGACACATAGGAATTTCAAACATCACATCATAATATATTGGCTCCATCATCCAGCATCCATAATTACATATCATATAGATATTTGCCTACCAACGAATAAGACTAAGTGTAGGCAATCTAATAAAACATAAATAATATATGGATGGAAGGACATCCATAATGGCACCTAATAACACTCAGGGATAGGGATAGATATCTGAAATATACGAGTGAAACTAGCAGGATTCAAGTTCAAGCTCCCGGTGAGGCCTCAATGTGATTCACGAACGCTTCCTTCTGTTTCTGAAGACGAGATGGAAAGAAAAATAGAGGGATGAAACTTATAAAAGAATCTCGTGGGTATCACCTCATGATGCATTGTGTCATCATCATCGTCCCCAGGAACCTCGGGTTATTATGAAATAGTGAGCATGCTAAGATTGATTTATTAAGTTCGAAAATATACTTCCAGAGGTCGTCGGTTTTAATCATGCGTCTTATAATGCATCATAAACTTAGCATGTCATGTTTATAATGATTTTCCTTTCATATATAATAACATAGTTATGCATAAAATCACATCATATTCCTCATCATCATTTCATAATACTATGCATAGCAGAATATCTCTCATCATCATCTCATAAATACTATGCATAGCAGAACATCATATTCACATAATGCATTTACTTAGTTTCTTAGGTGACTTAAAGTTACTTTCATCATCATTTTCCTGGGCCACCCTTACTCCACCCTTTTGGGAGTAATCTAGGTTATGCTCATACCTTGCTAGTCGTCACAACAATACTTATCCCTAATAAGTAAAAATTCCGTCTCTACCCTTTGAGAGAACAAACTAGGGGGCAAGAATCACCTTTTCACCGCCTATAGTTTGATGGGTCCAAAGGATCATTTTCTCATATATTTTGAGTCACCTTTAAGTCTTTGCATGTTATATCATAATACAATTCTTCATTCATAATCATCATAACATTTTCTCATTTATAGTCTTATGCAGAAATAATATATACCAACTGTAATCATGCATCTAGAAGATCCAGGAAAGAGAGGTGGGTCACAATGGACAAGCTTAAATACCAAATCTTTCCTTAGCCAGAATCTTCCAATTGCACTCTTCCAGTAATACACTTTCTTCCAAGTCACAGAATATGTCTTTATTTCATGCATAAGTTTTCATTGTTTGCAACAACAACTATAACATACAAACAGGGAATCAATCAATGACACCAAATTCTTAATAAGCATCAAATCACATTTAAGTACACATAAATTACTAGCTTCCCATAAAATTCTTACAAAGTTTAAAACTCTTTTAGAACTAATTCCTTTGTTAAACTTGAAAGAAGTCATAGGACTTTAGGCCTAAATTAACCATGGGACCGATTTATAACTTGAAAGAATGTTCATAATTAAATCTTTCACTTAAGATAAAAGGAGCAAGTCTAAGCTTTAGAGATTTAGGTGACATCTTTGAATTATTACCATGCTATGCAACCTTATTTTAATCTTATCTTTATAAGGTGATAGCTTGGAATTATAAACATGATATGCAATTCCATTTCTTTATCTTTAAGATTTAAGGTGATAACTTGAAAATTAAACATGATGCAAGAACATGAGCAGGCGGTAATCCGCGACCGGTAGAGGGAGAAGAGAATCTTAAGCAACCGGAGCGGCGTAGTCCAACGCAGGAGGAATGAGGGATGAGAATTACATTTTTTTTAAGCTCCAATTCTCAAGACTTCTTAAAGAATAAATTCTTTAACTCCAATTATCTCATTTCTTCGCTTATGATTCATAAGCAAGTCTTTGAGCTCTAGGATTTTTAGGTGATGACATAAAATAAACATGTCATGCATTGACTCTTTTAGCCATTATAAAATAAAGTGAGAGCATAAAATAAACATGAGATGCAACTTCTTTATTATCTTTAGAGATTAAGTGACAACTTGAAATTTAAACATGAAATGCAAGCTTGAAATTTAAACATGAGATATGCAAGTTCATTTATTTATTCTTGAGAATTTAGTTATGACATAAAATAAATATGGCTGTGCAAGGCATAAACTTAAACGTGGATGCAAGTTCACTTGATCTCTTTACTAGAGCTCCTTCAAGACTTTAAGAGAATTATGTTTTCAACCCAATATATGTATCTTAGCAAGACAAAGTAAAAATACATATTTCATATTCAAACCTCAAGATAAAAACATTATTCTTTAAAGTTTTGCATTAAATGGAATGTTCAAGCTTTAAGGCCTAACTTGTGATGGATTTACAACCCATATTCAAGGTCCTCATCATCAAGCCATCATTTCATTCCTTCCTAGGCCATTTGGCCGAAACCATGAAAGGAAAATAAGGAAAGAAAAAATGAAATTTTAGAAGCTTTGGAAACTAGTGAAACCTTCAAGTTTTAGAGATCTAACTTGTGAAAGCTTTGCAACCAACACTCAAGAATCTCATCATCAAACCATGGTCTCATCATAAGTAGGCCATATGGCCAAAATACTTTAAAGAAAGAAAGGAAGAAGAACTGAAAATGAAAACTTAAAAGAAAGCTCATGAAAACATCATTTTTGAGCTAGAAACATAACTTGTCTTAGCATAAAATGAACTTAGAAACACCTCCCTACCTAATTTGATTTGAAAGAAAGGAAGAGAACTTGGTTTCCTTGAGTGAAATGAAGCAAATATCCTTGAAAAGCTGAAGGGAGAATTCAACCAAGAGAAAGAAAGAAAGAAAGCTTTTGGTGCTCCTAAGACTAGAATTTGTGTAAGTTATGAACTAAGCATCTAAACTATCTTCAAGCATGCCTATTTATAGAGATTTTGCAGCTCATAAATGGACAAAGGAAGGAAAGAAATCTGACCAAAAATTAGAAAAAAAAATAAGGAAGAAAAATCATTTTGTTTGGTGGCTTAAAACATGGAATCATGTTTCCATGTTTTCATGATTCTTTGTTTTCATTCTTTGGATTTTTGTGTAATAATTTTCTGACTTATTACTCAATAATTTCGTGCATTACAGCCTTGTGGAAGAGGATTTTGTGTGTTCCATGTATTTTTTAGGTGTAGGCAAGGTATTCATGCAATTTAGAGAATTTACGGTTAAGGGTTTAAGTGAATTACTAAGCAATTTGGGTGTTTTAAGCAATTTTAGGTTCTAATCAAACTAAATAAATAATTTTGACTCTAGATTAGTAATTAGAATTTAATAAGCTTTAATTTGAGCCTAATATTGCTTAGGTTTCGTTAGACAATCAAAAATCTCAAAATTTGTAAAATACACAAAACAAGGGCAAAACGTCATTCTTAAAAATTGCCCGAGACCACCCGAGCTTAACCAATGGTTAATCATGGCTTAAAAACACCTTTTAAAACATTTTAGTGAGGTTCGGTTAGTGGGGCACGAATGAATTAAAGGCAAGGGGCGTTTTGGTCATTTTCACGCAGAGCTCAAAATTATGATTCTTCTCTCTATTAACACACATAACATAAACAATCCCTTATTATTATCAAAACATCCCCTTGAGGATGGGTGGGCCCACGATTTCTCAAGTAAAATAACCTCAGGGCATTTTGGTCATTTACATCCAAAAAAGGTTTGCAATACTTGCATGAATTGCTCCTAACTTCTCTTCTAACGTTATATTCCTTTATTAAGGATTGTTTGGTCTCAAATTTTATATAATATTTACCTACGGTAATTCAATAATTCTAATGACAGTAAGACAGGAAAATTGGTTACATCATAAATCATAAACATTAGAGAAAATTTTAGGTAATGATCCCTTAGGTGTTATAAAAATCCATAATGAAGGTTAGGATAATTGGAACACAAGTTTAAGACCGTAAGGCAAAGCATAAGACACCATGAGGTAGAAGGTGTGATGTGAGTATAGAAGTGGGTATACTTGTGATGTTGAGAATATGCTAATGACATGATATATGTGGCTATATGCGTGTTTGAGATATGTTGTTGTGATAATGTGATACATTATGCATGAGAACAAGAAATGAGAATGAGAATGAGAAATATGAAATGAGTTAGGAGGGGTATGCTCCTAAGGATAAGGATTTATTCGGTTGAAATATTTCATGAGAACAACATGTGTTGTTAAGTTATGTGGCATAACTCAATTTTGAGGAAATTCGGAGTATAGTGGTTTATCCTTTAATTTTCCGTAAATTTGAGGGACTTGAGAAAAGTTTTTGAAAATAATGATTTATATGTGACATCAGACGCATTCCTCCTATGGTGGGGAGAAAGGAAACCCTAGGGGGTATGGTCGAGGAGCCATACTGAAGCTACAATGTCACTGGTCTTAACCAGATGATGCGTTTCACAGACTTTAGATGTCTCCTCCTGATGGTGAGGAGAAGGTAAAATCGTGAGGGCATTGACATCAGCCTGCCAAAGTGAACAAAGTGATTGGTCTTAACCAATTTGATGCGTTCAGAGAAGGAAGAAAGTCCCATGATGGGTGATTCTCAAGGTCCCCTGCCATACTCTGGAGTCGGGATTGTTATTTTTATGATTATGATTCGCTTATCAGAAGATAAGTAGGAACTAGTGACGAATAGTTAAGGTATGAGCTCATAGCCTAGTATCGGGGGTCGGTTACTATTTTTACATACCATGATGTCACAAGTTGAGATGGAAAGAAAGAAAAGAGGAGTGAGAAACTTATAAAAAGAATCTCAGGAATGTACTCACCTCATATGCATTGTGTCATCATCATCGTCCTCAGGAACCTCGGGGTTATTATGAAATAGTGAGCATGCTAAGATTGATTTATTAAGTTCATATACTTTACCGAGGTCGTCGCTTTAATCATGCGTCTTATAATATCATAAACTTAGCATGTCATGTTTATAATGAACTTTTCCTTTCCTATATAATAACATATTTATGCATAAAATCACATCATATTCCTCATCATCATTTCATAATACTATGCATAGCAGAACATCATATTTCTCATCATCATCTCATAAATACTATGCATAGCAGAACATCATATTCACATAATGCATTTAAAAGTTACTTTCATCATCATTTTCCTGGGCCACCCTATACTCCACCCTTTTGGGAGTAATCTAGGTTATGAGCTCATACCTTACTAGTCGTCACTAGCATATACTTATCCCTTTTGATAAGTTAAAATCCCGACTCTACCCTTTTGAGAGAACGGTTAGGGGGCAAGAATCACCTTTTCACCACCTATAGTCTGATGGGTCCAAAGGATCATTTCCTCATAAGTTTAAGTCACCATTAAATCTTTGCATGTTATATCATAATATAACTCTCAATTCATAATCATCAGGATGCATAAACATTCTCATTGTTTGCAACAGCAACTATAACATGCAAGCCAAGGAATCATTCAATGATATCAAATACTTAATAAGCATCAAATCACTACATAGACTTATCATTTCAAACTTCAAAGAACCATCATCATAAATTCTTACCGAAAACTCTTAAACAACCGAAACTTTAGAATCGGGTAACCTCAATTATCAAACTAATTAATCATGCATCTAAAGGATTCATTATCATCATTACCATTAATTATAAGCCTTAAGAACATTATTAAACTATATGGGACAGCATAGGCAACAAGTTATATTTAAGGCACAGTGTGCTAAAAGTTGCATTTTTAACCCTTCTGTTCCGGCTTTCCTTATGGTGCTAAAATTAATTACTAAACCAATTATGAATCATTCTCCCTTATCTAAACATAATAGAACTGGTTCTTAGGGCTGCTAAAGGTTCTGGAAAGAATGCATAAATTTCATTTTCTAGAGTTCTAGAAATCTTGCTTTTATGGTTTTTCTAGGAAGCTAGTTTTATTTCTAACATGCATAGGATCGTTCCTCAACAATAAACCATGATTATCACAACTTCAAACATATTAAACCATCATCATACAGTAGTACTAAACTTAGTAGATGGCTGAATCATGAACCTCACATAATTGCTTAAAATCACATTTTAAGTACATGTAAGATATTAGTTCCCGTAAAATCTTTGCAAACCTTAAAACTCTTTTAGAAACTAATTCTTTTTGTTAAAATTGAAAGAAATTATGGAACTAAATCAGTAGTTATTTAAAATCACTTTGGGCCTACCTTAATTATGAGGCCGATTTATATATTGAAAGAATCTTCACGATTAAAATTCTCACTTAAGATAAAAGGAGCAAGTCTTGAGCTTTATAGATTTAGGTGATAACTAGAATCATAAACATGCTATGCAACCTCATTTTAATCTTGTCTTTATAAGGTGATAACTTGGAATTATAAACATGATATGCAAGACTTCAAATTTAAACATGATGTACAGGTCCATATTATTATATTCACGAATTAAGGTGATCTGCTTGAGATATAAATATGATTATGCAAGCTTGGAAATATAAACATGATGCAAGAGCTTGAAATAAATAAGAAACTAAAGCGGCGGTAGTCCGCACTGGACCAATGGAGAGAAGAGAATCTTAATAAAAGAAAAATAAGAAGGAGCGGCGTAGTTCGCACTAGGTGGAGAGAAGAGAATTCTTATTACATCTTATTAAGCTCCAAACTCAAGACTTCTTAAAGAATGAATTCTTTGACTCCAATAATCTTAAGGAAATTGAAAGTGAGTTTTAGAGTTCTTATTATTTGGTTCCAAGAACCTTATTTCTTTGCTTGTGATACTTGGGCAAGTCTTTGAGCTCTAGGATTCTTAGGTGATGACATAATAATAAACATGTCATGCGTTGATTCTTTTAGCCATTATAAAATAAAGTGAGAGCATAAAATAAATATGAGATGCAACCTTTTATCATCTTTAGAGATTAAGTGACAACTTGAAACATAAACATGAAATGCAAGCTTGGAAATTTAAACATGAGAATGCAAGTTCATTTATTCATTCTTGAGAATTTAGTGATGACATAGAAAGTAAACATGGTTATGCAAGGCATAAACTTAAACATGGATGCAAGTTCATTTTATTTCTTTACTAGAGCTCCTCCAAGACTTTAGAGAAATATAAATTCAACCCAATATATCTTAGCAAGACAAAGTGAAAAATACATCTTTCAAGTTCTAAACTCAAGATCTTTATTTTTACATCATAAAAACATCATTCTTTAAAGTTTTGCATCAAGTGGAATTTTCAAGCTTTAGAGGCCTAACTTGTGATGGATTTACAACCAACACTCAAGGTCCTCATCATCAAGCTATCATCATATTCCCATATAGGCCTTATGGCTGAAATGTTCAAAGGAAAAGAAAGAAGAAAACCGAATGGAAAAGCTAGAGAGAAATCCATGAAATCATCATTTTGAACCAAGAACAACACTTAGCAAAGCATAGAAATAAACTTAAAGACAACTCCCTACCTAATTTGTTTTGAAGGAAAGGAAGAGAACTTGGTTTCTTTGAATGAAATGAAAGAAAATCTCCTTGAAAACTGATGCTAAGGTTTCAGCCAAGGGAGGAAGAATGAGAGCTTTTGAGCTTTGGAAAAACTAGAAATGTGTAACTATGATTCAAGGCTTCTAACACTCCTCAAGTATGCCTATTTATAGAAGATTTTGAAGCTCATAAATGGACAAGAAAAGGAGGAAAGTCTGACCAAATTTGAGGAGGAAACAAGGAAGAAAAATCATCTTGTTTGGTGGCTTAAAACATGGAATCATGTTTCATGGTTCCTTGTTTTCATACCTTGGTTTTTGTGCATTCTTTGACAAATTTTCTGATGCATTATGGACCAATAATTTCGTCCATTACAGCCCATGGAAGAGGAAATTTGTGTGTTCCATGTATTATTTAGGTGTAGGTAAGGTATTCTTGCAAATTAGAGAATTTACGATTAAGGGCTTAGGTGAATTAGTAAGCAATTTGAGTGTTTTTAAGCAATTTTAGGTTCTAATCAATCTAAATAAATAATTTTGACTCTAGATTAATAATTAGAATTTAATAAGCTTTAATTTGAGCCTAATATTGCTTAGGTTTCATTAAACGAATCAAAAATCTCAAAATTCGCAAAACTACAAAGAGGGGCAAAATGGTCATTTCTTAAAAACTGCCAAGGCCACCCAAGCTTAACCAATGGACAATCATAACTTAAAAACATGTTTTAAAACATTTTAGTGAGGTTCGGGCTTAGTCGGCACGCAAATGGAGTTAAAACAGCGGAGGGTGTTTTGGTCATTTCGCGTCCAAGCTCAAAATTAGGATTCTTCTCCTCTATTAACACACATAACACAAACAATCCCTTATTACCATCAAAACATCCCCTTGAGGACGGGTGGGGCCCACGATCCTCATTTTCCGAGTAAAATAACCTTAGGGGCATTTTGGTCATTTTACACGTACAAAATCGGGGTTTGCAACTTTGCACGAATCACTCATAACCTCTTTTCTAATGTTATATTCCTTATTTGAGGATTGTTCGGTCTCAAATTTTATGTAAGAATTACTTAGGATAATTCGATAATGACAGTAAAAATTGGGGCGTTACACCCATGACCTAGAGTTAGCTGCCATAGTGTTTGCCTTGAAGATTTGGAGGCATCACTTATATGGAGTAAGGTTTGAAGTTTTTCTCAAATCACAAGAGTCTTAAGCATCTCTTTGATCAAAAGGAGTTAAACATGAGGCAAAGGACATGGATGGAGTTTCTAAAGGATTATGATTTCGCTTAAGTTACCACTCCGACAAGGCCAATGTGGTCGCCGATGCCTTAAGTCGAAAGTCATTACGCTTATCCCACATGATGGTCAAGGAAGTTGAGCTAATAGAGAAGTTTAGGGATATGAATTTGGGGATGTAGATGTAGAAAAGAGTGTGAAAATGTGTCATCTTACGGTAACCAGTGGGTTTAAACAGAGGGTTATGATGGCACAAGTGGAAAATGAGGAGTTTAGGGAGACCCTTGAGACGGTTAAGGTTGGAAAGCTTAAGGGTTTTGAGCAAGGGGCCGATTGCTGTGGAGATTTGAAAGGCATATCAGTGTCCTGCAAGATGGTGACCTCGAGAAAGTATCTTGGAGGAGTCCATAAAAGCCACTTCATCATCCATCCTGGTGCCACCAAGATGTATCAGGATTTAAAGAAGATGTTTTGGTGGTCCAGATTGAAAAGGACGTAGTCACCTGGGTTAGTAAGTGCTTGGTCTATCAAAAGGTGAAGATTGAGCACGCAAAGCCTTCAGGAATGTTACAACCCTTGCCTATCCCCGAATGGAAGTAGGATAGTATATCCATGGATTTTGTAACCCACCTACCTAGAACCCAGCGGCCATGACGCTATTTGGGTAATAGTGGGCAGGTTAACCAAGTCGGCCCATTTCCTACCCATCAAGATAACCTTTTCCCTAGATAAGTTGGCCTAGTTGTATATCCAAGAGATAGTGAGATTACGGAGTTCAATCGACGATCATCTGGATCGAGATCGCGGTTTACGTCGCTTTTGGGGAGCCTTTCAAAAGGCGTTTGGTTCAAAGCTATGTTTAAGCACGGCTTACCACCCTCAAATGGATGGATAATTAGAAAGAACTATCCAAACGTTGGAAGATATGCTAAGGGCATGTGTTTTGGATAGAAAAGGGAGTTGGGATAAGTACCTCCGCTTATCGAGTTCGCATATAACAATAGTTATCATGCGAGCATTTGGTATGGCACTGTACGAAGCCTTGTATGGAAGGAAGTGCCAGTTGCCTTTGTGTTGGCATGATCCCGGAGAACAAAGCGTTTTGGGACGAATGTAGTGAAGGAAACCACGAAGCAAATAAGAAAAATCAAGGATAAAATCTTGACTGCTCAAGGGCAAAAGAGCTATGCGGACAAATGGCGAAAGCCGTTGGAGTTTCAAGAAGGCGAGCATGTTTTCTTAAGGATTACCCCCACTATAGGCATAGGTAGAGCCATGAGAGTTAAGAAATTGAGTCCCGATTTCTCGGTCCTTTTGAAATTCTTTAGAGAGTCGGACAGTTGCCTACAAAATAGCCCTACCCCTAACCCTCAAATCTTCATGATGTCTTTCACGTCTCCCAACTAAGGAAATATCAATCCGATCCTAGCCATGTGCTAGAACCAAAGCATGTACAGTTAAGGGAGGACCTGACTTTCAATCTCCACCAACGAGGATTGTGGATCGTGGTGTTGAGAGTTGAGGAACAAGTCCGTTCCTTTGGTGAAAATAGCGTGGGACGTGACAAGACGGAGGAGTATACATGGGGCTGGAATCGAATGCGGACGAAGTATCCCGAGCTTTCTAAGGTAACGATTTCGAGGACGAAATTCTTTTAAGGAGGGGAGTAATGTAACGCCCGATTTTCCCTGTTTGAGTACAAATGACCAAAATGCCCCTAGGTCATTTTTACCAGAATTCGAGGACAGTCAACCAGGGTCCTCGAATGGGTCAACTCAATGTTTAAAGGGATCATATCTGTTATGTTTGATATTCGAGGTGAAAATCTCGTTTTCTAAACTTTCGGCTCAAAATGACCAAAATACCCTGCAGTTTTACGCGGGTAAAAGGTGCCGTTTGAGCCCTTGAACTTTTCCAGGAAGTTTGAAATGATGTTTTTGAGTGGTATTTGATGTTTAGTCAAGCCCGGAAGGTCCCAGGCAGTTTTAGTGTAAAATTACCATTTTGCCCCTAAACAGTGTATAGTGAACCTAATGATGTAATTAAACGAACCTAATGATGTAATTAAGCAAACCTAAGAAATATTAGGCTCTAATCGAAGATTAATTTATTTTGATAATTAATCTAGAGTCAAAATAATTTATTAAGGTTAATTAGAACCTAAGATTGCTTAGATAAACTCTAATTGCATTCTTTAATTCAAGATTCCTAGTCATGGAATCTTGAATAATATTTCTCTCCAATTCCTTAAATTAATGAATTGTGCCATACCTCATTTGACTAAGAAAATGAATTTAATTTGTTAATCTAGTATGACCACTCCTAATCAAGTCTTGACATTCTTAATTACCCAATTACCTCACCTAAACACATTCTTACAAATTCCTAATCAAAACCTTAATCAAAGAAACATCTAAACACATAATTAACCCACAATTAGATGAACTAATTCTCTCTCTTGGCCTTAAGTGGCCGGCCACTCCTCCCCCATTTGCCCATCATGTGTTGACTCATTTACACTCCAAAGACCATGCCTACACCATGCCTCACCATGCCTTCAACTATACTCACAACCATGCCTTTGTAAGAGATATTTCCTCCCTCCTCCTCTCCAAAATAGTGCCGGTTCTTCCTCCCTTTGAAGCCTCAATGTTGAAAATTTCTATAAATACCAAGCCTTGAAGAACCTTGTTACACTTTGGTTCATTTGCTAAGTTCACACTCCTTGCAAAAAATTCTCTCATTTCCTCTCAAATTCCCTCACATTGGCCGAATTCTTCCTCCAAGTTTCAAGAGGATTTCCTTCTCATTTCATCAAGAAAACAAAGCTTCCTTTCATCTCTTTCAAAGATTTCATTTGGTAAGGGTTTATCTTTAAAGTTTTACTTGCTTTCTTTGAGATAAGTTGTAGATTTCTCTTGGTTTCAAACTATTTTTCTCCTCTTTATCTTTTCGGCCTTTGAGCCTTGTTGCTCAAAGAACTTTAACTTGATGATGAGGTTTCAAGATAATGACTTGTTGTTGTCATGTGAGAAACCTCTAAAGCTTGGAAAACTTGGTCTTGGACCATACATGTTCTTGATTTCTTTCCTTTCTCTTGGCTTAAGTTTCGGTTTTCCTTTTCTTTCCCTAGCTAGAGTTTCGGTTGTCTCTTCCTTTCCCCTTAAAGATTTTGGTTTCTTCTTCCTTTGTTTTAACAAGTTTTGCTAAAAATGTCAAGTAGATCACAAAAGTTTGGTTAAAGAAAATTAATCATATATTTTCAAAGAGCTCTAAGCTTACCTTTGCCAACCTTAAAGTTGGTTGGCCGTTCTAAGAGTTTTACTCTAGATTGAAGCCCATGAGCAATAAAATAAAGAATATGACTTAGTTCTTTATATTTTGTTTAGACAAAGTGATGAGCTTTGTGTCTATTTTCTTGAGCTTGATGATGAAGTTCAAAACCAAGGACTTCTTTGAAGTCTTTATGCCAAGAACTCTAAAGCTCACTTTATGTTATTATGATACATATTGGGTTAAGGTTGTGATGTTCCTTTAAAGTCCTATAAGAGCTCTAGCTAAGATAAAATGAGTTGCACACATGTTTATGTTTATGCCTTGCATAGCATGTTTATTTTGATGTCATCACCAAACTCTCAAGAATAATTAAATGGACTTGCATTATCATGTTTAAATTCCAAGCTTGCATTTCATGTTTATATTTCAAGTCATCACTTAATTTTAAAGATAATAATGAGGTTGCATCTCATATTTATTTTATGCTCTCACTTTACTTTCTAATGAAGAATAAAATGAGTGCATATCATGTTTAAGTTTATGCCATCACTTAAATATCCTAGAGCTCAAAGACTTCCCAAGTATCTTGCATAAAGTTTTAGAAAATGGAGGCATTTCAAGGATGCCATTTTCGGCCTTCTGATGATGATGATGGACTTGGAAAAGTTCATCTAATCACAAGTGCACATAGTCTAAGTCTTGGAATTTTTCTAAGCTTAAATGTACTCAAGGAACTTTATGAACAAAGTTTTATGTTTTAAATCCATTCCTTGAGCTAAATAATTTAGCTACTGACCTAGCACATATTTATATGATTTCAATGAGATTAATTGGTTTCTAAAAGAGTTTTGAGTTCCTAAAATGATTCCAAGAGAAACTAGCAACTTATATGCATTTAAATCAAGTGATTATGTGATTCTATGAAGCTTATGCTTTTAGTTCTGCCCTTGATGTTTGGATACTGTATGAATTTGTTCTAAGGTGTTAAAATGTGTAAAATTATGTTTGAGTGAAGCAAGGAATGATTTAGGGAAGTTAGGAAAGAACATATAACTAAAAAGGACTTAAAATGTGAATTCTAGAACACTTAGAATGCACAAACTTGTAATTCTGTTCCAGCATAATTGGTCTTAAGGAAAATGGTTTATAATTAGTGGATATGTGTAGGAATCCCTCATAATTGGTTTAGGAGTTAATTATAGAGCCTTAGGCAAAGACGGAACTTAGAAAGGGTCAAAGACGGAAATTCTAGAACCCGTAATCATAAGGCAAAATTCTGCCCAAAATTACCAAGAGCTATTTGGTTATGTCATAAATCATAAACATTAGAGAAAATTTTAGGTAATGATCCCTTAGGTATTATAAAAATCCATAATAAAGGTTAGGATAATTGGAACACAAGTTTAAGACCCGTAAGGGCCAAAGCATAAGACACCATGAGGTAGAAGGTGTGATATGAGTATGAGACCGAGTGGGTATACTTGTGATATTGAGAATATGCTAATGACATGATATATGTGGCTATATGCGTGTTTGAGATATGTTGTTGTGATAATGTGATACATTATGCATGAGAACAAGAATGAGAATGAGAATGAGAAATATGAAATGAGTTAGGAGGGGTATGCTCCTAAGGATAAGAGATTTATTCGGTTGAAATATTTCATGAGAACAACATGTGTTGTTGAGTTATGTGGCATAACTCAAATTTGAGGAAATTCGGAGTATAGTGGTTATGCTCCGAATTTCCGTCAAATTGAGGGACTTGAGAAAAGTTTTTGAAAAAAATAATTTATATGTGACATGCCGGACACATTTCTGCTATGGTGGGGAGAAAGGAAAGGAAACCGTAGGGGGTATGGTCGAGGAGCCATCCGAAGCGGACAATGTCATTGGTCTTAACCAGATGATGCGTTTCACAGACTAACATGTACTTCTCCTACTACGGTGAGGAGAAGGTAAAACCATGAGGGCATCGACATTAGCTTGCCAAAGCGGTTGGTCTTAACCAGTTGATGCGTTTAAGAGAAGGAAGAAAGTCCCATGATGGGTGATTCCTTAGGTCCTGCGTACTCTGGGAGTCGGGATTATTTTTTATGATTATGATTCGCTTATCAAGAAGATAAGTAAGAACTAGTGACGACTAGTTAAGGTATGAGCTCATAGCCTAGTATCAGGGTCGATTGCTATTTTTACATACCATGATGTCACAAGTTGAGAAATGAGATGCCACTATTGTGAGAATTAGTTGATGATGATGTGTTTTATTGGTGTGCTACCCTATGTATTGCCATGCATTCATATGTCGGTATGCTGTATACATGCATTAAGATTCATTATAAAAGATTCATTATAAAAGACACGGACCTTGGATAATTATCTTTTGTGAAAACCTCAGAATGAACCATTGCATGTTTAACCTTTTTATAATAAACCCAAGGTTCCTGGGGATGTAAACGATGACACTAGGATAGAGGTTTTCCCTCCTGAGATTCTTTAGCAAGATTCTCACCCTCTCTCTGTTTCTCTTCCGTTATGTCTTCAGACCGCGATGGCGTCGTTTGTGATTTTTGTTGATGCGCCGTGTGGAGCTGCACTAATCCGGATCACCAATCTTACCATTTCGAGGGTCGTTGTGTTGTGCGCATTTTTGCATACATGGGACGCCTGTTTTGTTTCCGTCTCCAGCTTTCGCTTCACTGACCTTTCCCTTCGGCGATGATTTGATTTTTGAGAGGACGCGACCCGTGATGAGCAGAACGCGTGCCCGATCATCATCTTCAGCGGTGCGTGACTATCCGAGCACGTGCCCTCATACGCCGCGGAAGAACCTGTCGGGACTCCTGGCCGATCCCTATTCGGAGGATTCGCCCCTTGGTGCCTTCCGACGTGGGCAGAGGACACGTCTCTTGCGAAGCCTATGATGCATGTACGTCAGCCAGAGAAGCGCCCTCGCCGAGGTGGCCACGTCACTCTGCCGACGCATGCCCACGCCCCTCTCGTTGGGCCACATGAGGAGCTTGGTTTGGCTAGTTCAGGTAGGAGGAGTAGCGTCTTCTGTAGGCTTGTAGAGGGAGGGTTGCTTTTAGCTGGTAGTATTTTGAGGGCGTTTTCATGTCTTAGCAGTTTATGTTGCTTGTATTTTATGTTTCTTACTACAAGCTCTGCCACTATAAGGGTATGACTTTATGCTTTTATGTTTTCAAGTTGATGTACTAAACTATGATGATTAATATTATGATGGATGTTTTTATGATTGAGGTGTTCTTATATTGCTTTTGTATTGTATGATTTATTTGTTCTTCCGCTTTACGTTTCTTTTATACGGTACGCGAAGGCTCGCACTTTGTTTTACGTATTCCATTTCAAAAAAAAAATTTACCCGTATTTTCCGCTAAGTAATTTTACAAATGATGTTCAAAGAGAAGTAATAACTAATAATTAATCTTAATACGTCCTAGGCGTGTTGGGTTAAATATTAGGATGTTACAAATAACATGATGGATGTTTTCATGATTGAGGTGTTCTTTCTTGCTTTTGTTTTGTATGATTTATTTGCTCTTCCGCTTTACGTTTCGTTTATGTTGTACGCGAAGGCTCGCACTTTGTTTTACGTATCTCATTTCAAAAAAATTTACCCGTATTTTCCGCTAAGTAATTTGTAAATGAGTTTAAAAAGAAGTAATAACTAATAATTAATCTTAATACGTCCTAGGCATATTTGGGTTAAATATTAGGGTGTTACAAAAAGTTACCAATATTTTGATAAAGAATTACCAAGATATTGGGACTAGTTACCAACACTAAAGTGATTCAAAGATTTCCTAATATAAGTTCGTAACTAGTCCCAATATATTGGTAATTCTTTATCAAAATGTTGGTAACTTTTAAACAATGCTGATTTCCAATCTATTTTTTGTTTACATTAAAGGAAATAAGATGTTATATTGAGGCAAAATCGATCAATTCATAGAGCCCAAGCCCTCTAAACTAGTACTCTAACTCATTTTTTCATAAAATTCTTTTTTCTTTTAATTTAAATAAAACTGAAAAGATACCAACTCTCTTGATAAGTTACCAACATTTTGATAAAGAATTACCAACATATTTAGACCACTTACCAACTTGTATCAAAAAATTTCAATTGCTTTGATCTTGGAATACAAATTGGATGTCGTATTGAGGCTAGATTTATCAATTCATAAAACTCATAAGACTTCTAAACTAGTTCTCTAACTTAATTTATCATAAAATTTCCATTTCCTTTAATTAAATCAAAACTGAAATGATACCAACTTTTATGAAGGATTACCAACAAATTAATTAGTAATTACCAACTTGTTGGAACCAATTACCAACATGTATTAGAAAAAAAAATTCAAATGACTTTCATTTTAGAGCACAAATTGGATGTCATGTTGAGGCTAGATTCATCAATTCATGGAGTACATGAAACCTCTAAACTTGTTCCCCAACTCAATTTATCAAAATATTGTTATCAGTTTATTTAGAAATTTTTTTGAAACACTTTGGTATTAGCACAAATTGGATATTGTGTTTAGGTTTAATTCATCAATTCACATAGGCCATGGGTCTTATAAACTTGTTCTCTAACTCAATCTTTTATAAGAATTCCAATTTCTTTGAATATAAAAAAAAGGGAAAAAAATTACCATTTTCAAGAAAATTTTCCAACATTTTAAACTAAAATTACCATCATTTTGATATAAAATTATTCAAGAAAATGTTGAAAGTAGTTGAATTGAAACAAAGAGTTCAAGTGTTCAATTGTTAAAAGTAATCTACTCATAACCTTAGTTTTGCAACTCCTAATCATTGAGAAGAGTATGAGATTGATGCTAACTTGAAGAATTTGCAGTCAATATGAGCAAAACCAAAGCCACAAATCCATGCTGAAAATACAAACTTTCATGTGGTATTCTTGTCCTACTCATTCCATGATCAAATACATAAAGACTTTGAATGAATATGAATATGCTTGCACCAATACATAATTAGATGCATACAAACTAATCGTTCTCCAAAAATTAAATAAGCTGCTCTCACAACTCTCTTCATAGATATTGTATCAAATATTTTACTTTAAATCTAAAGATATATCATACAAAGTTCAAGCTATGAAAATTAAAATCTAATAATATTAATCACAATCTAGTTGTATGTAGAGGAAAAATAATTCATAAGTCCTAAACAATGACAACATTCCAACTACAACTTTAAAATTTCCTACTTGTTGCCTTCATGGTTTCTCCATTGATCCATCTAATTGAAGAACTTCAGTATTCAGAAAAACTTGCATTAAGAGATGTTGTAAGAAATTTCAATTGCACTTGTCATGTTGTCCTAACTCCAAGATGTAATTATATATATTATTCTGGTGCACAATTTGTAAAGTGATTAACTAGAGTTAAGGTGGTATGATCTAAAGGTCTTAAGTTGTAGAGGTAGAGACCATAGTTTAAGGCCACTTTTCAAAAGGATCAAGAAATTATAGTTACTGGAAAAACATGCTAAGAGAATCGATGTTGAAGAGCTTTTGGAGCAACAAAGGGAGGCTCTTAGTTCGTCTGCTCATCTTCAACCAGTCCAAAAAATTTCAAAGCCTTTACTTCCTTAATCCACTGCATAATTGTATTTTTTTAAAACTTGCCAAAAAGAATTAGATATCAAGCTAGGTTACCAAATTTTCCCTTCAAATATAAAACATCAAGACCAAATGAATCACAAATCAAGTGAAAAGAACACTATAAAAAAAAATACTAAGGTACCACAATATTTTTTTTCGCACAAATAGGTCTCATATGTGAACTTACAAAATAATAAACTCACAACCCAAGGAAAGTTAAATAATAATAGAAAAAAAGACATGTACTTTACATTTCTACTCAAGTAGCTATGGAAAGTGCTTAGAGGATATCTAACCAATTGAAATAAATGACTTCGAAATCAAGCCCCTTAATTTTCTCAACTTTACATCATCTTCTTCCCTTGTTCTTTTCCATTTCCCTTCACGTTCTTGCAGAAGTTACAGCCTTGTTCTCAGTTATTGCAGAAAATGGACCCTTGGCACTAAATTCCTCAAATTATTGTCTTCTTCTTTTTCCATAAGAGCTGTCATGGTACATGAGAATTAAGAACACAAATAAAAAAAAGGAAGACAAGGTAAGATTGAGAAAGTTTGGGGGTGAGGGAGGAAGAGATCATTTGGGGGTTGAATTCTTTTTTTTTGGACTGGGTCAAATTCTTGAGAGATAGCTATAAGGGAGAGAGTAAAGTTAGGGATGGAAGAGTGGGGAGCTATTTTCATTTATATATATTTTTAACTTTTTTGATGGCCTTGTCCCACCTTCGACCCTCGCTATGGCAGTGCATAATAGGCTTCTCCTTATTCATACGGGATGCGTGCGTTGTGTGCGTGCGATACAATAACATTTCTCAAAAAAAAAAAAAAAGAGAGTAGACGTGGTGCCGGCCATTCAATTTAATGACCAATTATGATAGAAGGACAGAGTCAGAGGTAGTGAAAAACGAGAGAGACAATTGATTTACAACCAAAACGCAGTTCGTTGTTGTGGCTGAGAAAACACACCAAAACTCGTTGGCGGAGCGAACAAGGGAGGATATGGATCACCGTTCAAGGAAGACATACTGAAAGGGAAGGTTGCTCTCATCACAGGTGGAGCCTCCGGGATCGGGTTCGAGATTTCCACCCAATTCGGCAAACATGGCGCCTCCGTTGCCCTCATGGGTCGACGCAAGCAAGTTCTCGACTCTGCTGTCTCTGTTCTCCAATCACTTGGCATCCCGGTAGGCATCTCAGTGTTTCATTTTCTGTTTTCTCCGTTACATCCAATTTAACCTCCTCCTCAGACGAGGCGATTTTAACCCCGTTTGTGCTCTGAGTGGACGATGATAAAATGAATCAGTGGAATCTTTATTGAATTTTTTTTATTTAATTTTATCTAGGCTGTTGGTTTCGAGGGGGATGTACGCAAGCAAGAAGATGCAGCAAGAGTAGTGGAATCGACTTACAAGCATTTTGGAAAGATTGACATTCTTGTAAATGCGGCGGCAGGAAACTTTCTCGTTGCGGCGGAGGATCTGTCCCCAAACGGATTTCGAACAGGTTCTGCTTTTTGATAAGTTGTTCCGCATGATTTTTTTCCTCCCCAGTGTGAAAACTTCATCTCCAAAGTTGTAAGATTTATATCATGCAATTCGTTGGAGGAGTTGGATCCTTTGAAGTCACGATGGTCTTCAGAGAGTAAAATGCAATTGGTAGTCACTGACGAGAAAATTAAAGGAGTTGGTTCCAAGTGCTTGGAAATCTAAACATTGATTTCTTATCTTATCAACTCTGCACTTTTCTTTTTGGTGTAAACTGCCCGTGCTAATAGACATGCATTTTCTTACTAGTGTATGTTTAAAATGTTCCAGGCTTTTTTATAGAAAAGGGTTAAGGAGAAAAGGAGAAAATGAAAATTTTAATCTCGATTGAAAATTTGACAAATAGTATGTATTATATGTATTATTTTATTTATTTTTTTATTTTAAAGTCTCATTCTATTTTTCATGAAAAAGAAGGCCTTAGGAGAAACGTAATAGAGTTGAGGATCTTTTAGTAGGGTTAGGATTGATTGAAAATGTTAAGAATATTGGGAGAATATCTTTAACTGATGTTAGAATATAATAGAATAGTATCAGGACACAGTAATGGGCAAGGAATTTGGATTTCTTGGCAATTTTTCCTGGTCTTTATTAGCTGTTAAAATCCCTCTCTCTCTCTCAATATATCTTTCTATATATAAATATATAGGATGTCTCAAGTGGCAGGGATGGTTTATTATGTTGAGTAAGAGGAATAAATTTGATCGTATAACCATACATGGATAATCAAGATAAAAAGTTCATTAATAGTAGTTAATGTTCACATGCTCATTTAAAAAAGTCACATGATTTTATGTTTTAATCTTGACAATTAGTGAAAGATCCAACAGTCAATATTTACTTCCGACTCGCACTATTAACCCACCCTTATTACATGAATATATTGTGTGTCATTGTGTCACCTGGCAAGATTCTGCATCTTCTATTTATAATAGTACCATCCACCTTGAGTGCTCCCTTTAGTTGATTTGCATTTATGGAACTCGTTGTATATTCTTCCTTCTAGTTATTTTGCCTGATTAACCATGAGGAAACTGGTGACCTAGGTTTAGGGCACGTTTCAGTTGGGTACCCCAAAGATGGCTATTGTTTGGGTTTTCAAGTGACTTGTGAGTGTTATTGGTATTGCAGCGTCTTTAAGTAATGTGAGTCAGCAAGCAAGGGACACATGTTACCATAGGTTGTGCATTATACAATTGAGCTTGAAAGAAAATCCAAGATGCCTTTGATCTATATGTGAGCGAGACAAGAATAATAGATGCTAATAGAGTTACTTTGAGCCCATTGAAGTTATTTTAAGCCCATGAAAGTGCATGACTAGTCTACATGATCAGTCAAGGAGAACCATTAACAAAAATTGCCCACTGTAGTTATTTTGAGCCATTGAAACCATTTAAACCAATTGTGAAATAGTCAGGAACCCAAAGTCTAATTTATAAGAAAACACCCCTGAAGATTCAAGAGACCAAATTCTTTTATTATTATTGGAAGAAAGATGGACAGAATCAAGTACAAGCAAAAGAGATGCTTACTCACTTTTTTTTCTCATCATGTAAGTTTTTGTAAAAATGAAAATTCCAATAGAAATCATACGAAGAGAAGTAGTAAAATTGGCAAATAGGGGCATTATTACAAGAGTCAAGGTGAAGAAGTCTTGGACAAGCCTCAGAAAGAGGAACATTGCTGACCTAATAATCCTCCCAAAATTTGATCCTAGACCTGTTACCTAAGGCAAGGAGAGAAGTAAAAGAAGGCAACTATGACTTACACAGTGGGTGCAATATTCCTAATGGCAACAGTACGTTCCATGTGCATATGATGCTTGTGGTGGAGAAAAGGGGTGCTTTCTTAAAATTGTTGAAACTCATCTGTGTATTGTCTTGGATACATGGGATGTTGGAATTTTTTGTAAGTTTGATCATTAATCCAGCCCTGCCCTTTGGCAGGGTGATTACAGACCACTGGTTTGTTAAAAAAAGCCATCTTAATTTTAATATACTGAGGTTTTGATCGATAAAAGAAGTCAACAATTCAAGGAAATTTCAAGAACATTCATATTGTTTTCTTTTCATGCTGGTTGAATGTGTTTCATTGGACATGCTTAAATTTTTTCTGATGTTAATTTGATATAGTGATGACGGATGTAAACTTGTTGCTGTTTTTCATTCTCCACTATTACTAAGACTTTTCTAGTAAAAACTTAGCTTAATCTAGGTCATATATAATTCTGTCATTGACTCGTACCCTTAAAGTTGAAGATGCCTCATACCTCAACATAACAGTGTATGTTAGACTGAATAAGACATAACATGGTTTACATACTGAAAACTGATAGGGATTGGGCCTCTAAATAATAGCGTTTACTAGTTAGGAATAATAACCAGTTAGCTTGTAATAAAAGGGTACAAAAGACTGTGTTAGGAATAGAGAAGGCATCAGTTGAGAAATTTGAAGTTCAGCAATTAGGAAAGGAAGGGATCTCTTGAATATGCCTGTGCCATTAAACATTGGGAAATAATACACATTTTCCTGAGTTTTTCTTGCATAATGCAAACCAGTTCTATCAAATCATTGCATAAAGAAGGCATCATCCTTCAAAAATATGTGGCTGAGATAGAATTATGTTTCAGATCAGTAGTTTCTTCAAGATGCTTTCTAGTTACAACCTTTAAGAGAAAGAAAGTGGTGATCAATTCTATTAAATCTTTGCAGTATTGGATATTGATTCTGTTGGCACATTCACCATGTGCCATGAAGCACTAAAATATCTGAAGAAAGGGGGACAAGGAAGGAGCTCTTCTAGTGGGGGATTAATATTAAACATTAGTGCTACCTTGCATTATACTGCTTCATGGTATCAAATTCACGTATCTGCAGCTAAGGTTCATCCTTCATTCTTCACATCATATTGCCTAGTTCATACTTCATAGCACATTGCCTGGATGTTAAAGACCTCTTGTGGAGCATTCAAATCTAAACTTCTATTCAACAGGCAGCAGTTGATGCCACTACAAGAAACTTGGCATTAGAATGGGGAACAGACTATGATATTAGGGTCAATGGAATTGCACCAGGTCCAATAAGTGACACTCCTGGCATGTCTAAGCTGGCTCCCGAAGAAATAAATAACAAAGCCAGAGAATACATGCCTCTGTATAAGGTTGGGGAGAAATGGGATATTGCGATGGCAGCTCTCTACCTAGTATCAGATGCAGGTTGGCAACTTTGTCTATCCTATCATATAATTTAAAATTTGTTATTTCAACTTTGTTTACATATTTTGTAGGAGAATAAAATATTTATTACATGTATGCATGATTATCCTGTCAGCTGAATGTTGTGAACTTCCATTTTAGTTTGAAAATCTCCCTGAGCCCATAAAAGTTAAGGGTAAATTTCCAACGTGGAATGCCTTGTGAAGTATTTCCATGTCCAAATACTGTTTTGGATTTCATTTTGTAATCTACTTTTCAATGAATTTAAGGTGCAAGGGGATTTTTTTGCATCAGTTAAATTCCCATCAGTTATGAAATGTTTGGATTATACAATATTTAGTGAAGATATTTTCGTTGTAACTGCTGTTAATGTGCTTACTGTGATGAAATTACATCTTTATCAAACATTTTCCCAGATAGGGCTCTTGCATATGTAATGGCACCAATAGTAATCAAGAGAGACAGAGGGAAGTGTTTATTTCTGAATAGGAAAAGAATAATAAAGAAATATCTCCCAAATTGGGATCGGGGTTCCTAACAATGAGTGGTGGTAGCACTTTGAGAGGCCGCCGACTCTTCTACCGATTATTCTTAACTAACTATCTGAATGCCGAAACAGTCTACTACTAATCCTTATATAATAGCTACTTAATCTAATAATTATGTAGATTTATCCAACCACCTCTTTCTAGTGTAAACCTTATCATAAGCGAGCTTATACTTAATCTTAGTTTGGGCCTCATTAATAACCTTGTGATTGGGGCCCAAACCCAAGCTATGGTCTGTTGCAATACCCCCCTCCCCTTCGAAATCCACCTTGTCCTCAAGGTGGAGCTCTGGAGAAGGCTTGGCTAACTCCACAACTTGCTCCCATGAATGCTCAAATGCTGTCAGATCCTTCCACTTAACCAACACCTCCCCTTCCGCATTATTGCAAATGGCTAGTACTTCCTTCGGCTTCAGGGGTAGCTCCAAGTCAGTTGTTAACTCCTCTAGCAACGGTTGAACAATGGCACCTTGTGCCACACACCTCTTCAGCAATAAAACATGAAATACCCGGCAAGGAAGCTAAGATCGAGATCTTACTTGGGATTGGACGGGAGATATAAAATCGTAAAACGTGAAATTGTAACACGGATTGTAAGATCCTACAGAACTAACATACACATATAAATTTCATATAACATAACATAAATAAGTAAAAATAGCCACAACTAACATACTTAACTTCAATTTAAAATGCAAATAGTCCAAGAGCCATAAGTCATACACTCATAATCCATAAATCATAGCATAAAGTGCAACAAACCGACAAGATTTTGATCATATAAACTAAAAACATTAAAGAAAACAACCAAACTAATATAATCTCATCTAAAGCAAATCATTGAGGTTATGGTCATCATATTCATCATCTGCTATCCATCCCCACCATCCTCATTGCCATCTCCTCGAAGAAGGTCGCCAAAGTCATCCTCATCTAGAGTAGGAATCTCCAAATCATCCAAAGGGCCACCAACTCTACCACCACCTTCTCCAACAACCAAGTTAAAATCATCTGGGATATCCAAATCCTCTTAAGTTTTCCAATACATTCTCATTTTCCACAATCCATTCTTCATTGAGTTCGAAGTCATCAACGTTATACTCAATAGGATTTCTTTATTGCTTCTTCTTTGACAATCTTGAATTGTTCATCACAAAAACAACATCATCCGTAGTTTTTTGCTTCAACGATTTCTCCTTTTTGTGTGAACCTAAACAAATGTAACAAGCAATCAACCCATAGCAATTGGCAACTAACTCTAATATTCTAAAAGTAAAATATAATACAAATCATAGTTATGGGTTAAAACTTAAAATATTTACCATTTCAAAGGCACTCCAATTACGCTCACATTTCAATGAACTGCATGTCAAGCTCAACACACAAATGACAAACCTTTGAAGCTCTGGATGCTCATCCCCAAGAATCCCACCATTGTGTTGGAGTTTTGGTATTTAGGGCAGTCTTGGCTACTTCTCTACCAAAAAACTTAGCTCGACTCTTGAAATCTTCAAGTTGAGCATCAATCTTGGTAATTTCAGCTTTATCCCCCACAATTCTCTCCAAACAATCATATAGTCCTCTCTTAACTTCATAATCACTCTTAAATGTAGGACTATAATGAAATTGCGTTAAGGTAGTAGCCTACAACATGCAATGGCCTATGGAGTTGGCTATCCCATCTTGCATCAATGATCTCCCATAAAGGCATATAGCTATAGAATAAAAAAATTGAATTAACCACTAAAGTATTTAAACTAAATTACATTATGTAGGAATTAAATAGTTTACCTCTTTCAACACCTTGAAAAACATTTTGTATTTTCTCCTTAGCACGATCCATTTCCTCATAAATGTATCCCATTGTTGGTTTCTCATGAATCTACTAATCACAGCCAAGATTGTCAGGAGCGACCTCCTACGCAAGAGCGGAAGGGGGAAACAAGAGCGTAAAGCGTAGAGCGTAACGGAGCATAAGCTCCTACCAGAATGGACAATTGCATTCATACAAAAATATATACACATATACCAACACAAAAAAGCAAAATTAGTCACAATTAACATAGTAATACTCTAATTAAAAATGCATAAAGTCAACCCATAAATTTTTAACATGATTTAAAACTAGAACATTAAAGAACACAACTCAAGTATTCAAGTACTAGAATTAAAAGACATCTAAAGTAAATCCATCGGGTTATGATCATCATATTCATCATCTTCTATATGATCTCCTCCATCTTCATTGCCCTCTCTTTGAAGGAAATTATCAAAATCATCATCATCAAGATCAGGGATTTCCAGATCATTTGAATGGCCAACTCTACCACCATCTTGTTCAGGGGCCAAGTTAAGATCATTAGGGATATCCAAATCCGCAATACCTTCCAATCCTTCTTCATCTTCCACAATCCATTCTTCATTTGAATCCAAATCATCAATGTTATACTCAACATGTTTTCTAGATTGCTTCTTCTTGGCCAATCTAGAATTAGCCATCACAAACACAACATCATTCATGGTTTTCTATTTCAAACGATTTCTCCTTTGCGTGGACCTAAACAAATACAAAGAATTCAATATATAGCAATTGGAAATGTAATTCTAAAATGAAATATAAATCATATTAGTGATAAGTTAAAAATTTACCATCTCAAATGCAATCCAGTTATGCTCACATCTTGATGAACTATATGTCAAGCTCAACACGCGAATGGCAAATCTTTGGAGCTCTGGGTGCTTATCCCCATAAGAATCCCACCATTGTGCTGGAGTTTTGGTCTTAAGGGGCCTTAGCCACTTCCCTCCCAAAAAACTTTGCTTGACTCTTGAAATCTTCAAGTTGAGCATCAATCTTGGTTATTTCCTGTGTTTCCCACAATTCTTTCCTATCATATAGTCCTCTCTTGACTTCATAATCAATCTTGAATCTATCACTATAATGCAATTGAGGGTTCAAGTAGTAGCCAAGCATGCAAAAGCCTATGAAGTTGACTATCCCATCTTGTATCAATGATTTCCCACAATGGCATATAACTAGAGAATAGAAAAATTGGATTAGCAACTAAACAAACACAATAATATTCTAATTTAAACTAAACTAAAGAATGCAAGACTATTGTAGTTTACCTTTTTTGAACACCTTGAAAGGCTTTTTGGATTTTCTCTTTAGCTCGGTCCATTTCCTCATAAATATACCCCATGGCTGGCTTCTCATCTGAATCTACTAAACGAAGCACATAGATAAGAGGATAAGCAGACCTCAAGCAAAGAACAATGTCTCTCCAAAATAGCCTATCCAAAACAACATTTTCAACAAACTTCCCATCCCTTGTCTTTGCAAACTTGCTTGATTTCCATTCATTGGAAGTAAACATTCACAACAATGCAGCTTTCTTTTCATGGAGGCAACCCAAGGTGAGATAAGATATAGCAAAACGAGTCCTACTTGGTCTCACCAAATCTGCTCCTTTGGTATGGTATTGAAGTAAGGAAATGAGAAGGGTTGTTGAATAGATATAAGTTGTAATTCTTCTTCCCCTCGAAATTGTCTCCTTGTGAAGCTCCAACTTCTTTTCAAAGTCCTCCAATATCAAGTCAATACAATGTGCAGCACAAGGTGTCCAATAAAGTTTTTTTCTTTTTCCAATCAACATCTCTCTAGGCTTCATAATTAGCTGCATTGTCCGTGACAACCTGCACAACATTCTCTACACCAATCTCCTCAACAACATCATCTATCATCTGAAATATCCTATCAGCAGTTTTGGAAATATGGTAGGCATCAACAGACTTAAAAAAAACAGTCCCTTTAGGAATATTCACCAAGAAGTTCAATATAGTTCGCCTTTTCTTGTCCGTCCACTCATCAGTCATAATAGTACAACCTCTTCTTCCAAATAGCTTTATGTTCTTCTAATGATTCCATTGTGAAATCTACTTTTTGCTCCAAGTATTTGACTCTTAATTCATGATAAGAAGGGGGCTTAAATCCTAAGCCATGCCTAGCAACCTTTTCAAACATCTTACCAAATTCTTCACTCTTTGCCACATTAAAGGTATGGCATTATTGTAGAAAAAAGAAGCAATTTCTAGGCATGCTTCTTCCTTCAAATTCTTCTTAAATATGGTATTGATAGTAGCTTGAGAGCTAACACCCTTTCTCTTAAAAAGATTTCTAGGTGTTTCCACTTCCTTCCCTTTCTTTTTTCACCAACAGAAGAATCATCCTACCACTATCTTTGTTGGTTGCTACTCCTTCAAAATCTCTTGTTTTTTTGTCCAATTTTTGTTGCAACCCAAAAACAACATTAAACATTTGTTTCCTCACCTCATCAAACTGCCAAGCAAGGTGAAGCATCTTTCTGTGTTCTAGCCAAATGATGCTTCAATCTATAAATACTTCCATTAAACACCTTTCCACAATAATTACATTTTAATTTGCTTGAATTTCCATCAATACAAGTCCAATGACTCCAAGCCACATCACTCTTATTTCCCGAGCATCTTATTAACTCTTCTACCCACATTTCCATTCCAAGCAATACTCCTAGCATCAATTCAATAGGACTTCTACTATCCCTATTAGCCCCTTCATTTGATGACTTTTTTTTTAACCAAATAATACCTAATCAACAACTAGTAAAAATATTTAAACAAAAAATAATAATGATTAGTACCAACACCATTTCATAATCAACTAAGCACATTTTTCAATTACCTACACCCAAAAAAAAATTATAAATTGAAATTAAAAAAAAACCAGCAAGAGTCAAAAGTAAATAAAATAAAGAAATAAACCCAAACTCAACAACACTCAAAACACTAAACTCTCAACCCAAAGTCCCAATCTCACCTCTCTCTCTCTCTCTCGAAGAAGTGATTGGAAGCAGAATGCAGGGCCACGGTGGTGTGACTAGCACGGCTACTCCTGGCGACTGGGGTGATGGTGGTGCTACCCGGTGGGCAACGGTGGTGTGACTATTTGGGGAGAGACGGAAGCGCGAACAGAAGCCCAAAGCCAACAAACAGAAGGGTGCGTGTTGGCGGTGCATAAGGGGTGCGCATTAGCGGCGAGGCGGTGGGAGTGAGACGGCTGACAGTTTTAGGAGAGAATTTTGAGACAGCGAATGAGATTTTGAGACAACTCTACCAGGTAAAGCTTCATCTAGGTATTTTTCCTTTCCAATTTGGGCCAGGTCAAGCCCAAATTGTCTAGGCCAAATAGGAGCTTGTAGAGCGGGCAGAGTGGCCACTCCTACCGCTCTTACGCTCTACACGTCACTCCTCCTTGCTCTCGCGAAAACGCACCCAAGCGAGTGAGCAGTGGCCCGTCGAAGGAGTGTAACAGCGTACGCTCCTACGCTCCGCGCGTTCCTGACAACCATGATTGTAGCACATGAATAAGAGGATAAGCACCCCTCAGGTAAAGGACAATGTCCCTCCAAAATAGTCTATCTAAAACAACAGCTTCAATAAACTTCCCATCCCTTGTCTTGGAACATTTACTTGATGTCCATTCATCCGAAGTAAGCATTCTTATCAATGCACTCTTTTTCTCATTAAGGCTACCCAAAGTGAGATAGGATGTGGCAAAACGAGTCATGCCCGGTCTCACCCAATCTTTTCCTTTGGTATGGTATTGTAAAAGGGAAATGAGGGAAGTCCTTGAATAGATGTAAGTAGTAATTTTTCTTCCCTTGGCAATTGTCTCTTTATGAGGCTCCAACTTTTTCTCAAAATCTTCCAACATCAAATCAGTGCAATGAGCTGCACAAAGTGTCCAATAAAGCTTCTTCCTCTTTTCCATCAACATCTGCCTCGCAGCTTTGTAGTTTGCTGCATTATCTGTCACAACTTGCACAACATTCTCCTCACCCACCTCCTCAAGAACATCATCTATCATCTTAAATATTTTATTAGCTGTTTTGCAAATATGTGAAGCATCAATAGACTTAAAGAAAACAGTCCTCTAGGACTATTCACTAGAAAATTCAATATGGTTCTCCTCCTTTATCTGTCCAACCATCTATCATAATTGTGCAACCCGTTTTCTTCCAATGAGCTCTATGTTGCTCTAACATCTCCATGATTGAGTCTACCTTTTTCTTCAAATATTTGAGTTGTAGCTCATGTACAAAGGTAGTTTGATTCCTATTCCATGCAGGGCAACCTTTTCAAACATCTTCCCATATTCTTCACTCCTTGCCACATTAAAGGCTATGGCATTGTTGTAGAAAAATGAAGCAATTTCTTCTCATGCTTCCTCCCTTAAGTCCTTCTTAAATATAGTGTTAATTGTGGCTTGAGTGCTAATTCTTCTTTTCTTGAATAGGCTTGGAGGAGTCTCTACTTTTTTCCCTTCATTTTCTCACCAACTGAAGAATCATCACTTTGTCCATCATTATTTTCTGCTAATGCTTCCTCATTACTTCTTGTTTTCATGATCAAATTTTTTTTAAACCAACCATAATATCCCATGTTTTATTATCTCATCACTAACAGCATTACATGCTCTCACATCATTTTGAGTTCCAGCCAAATGATATTTTAATCTATAAACCCCTCCTGTAATTTCCTTATGACAGTATTTACATTTGATTTTTCTAGTATCTCCATCCATAGAAATTCCATGATTCTAGCCTATGTCACTTCTATTTCCAAGTGCATTCTTACGAATTTTTTTTCCTAACTGAAGCATTCCAGCAAAACTCCCATTTTCAAACAGAGGAGTATAACCAGGAACCTCCACCTGTCCCCTACCAGAACCTCCATTGCCCCCTACACCATTATTATCTGATGACATTTTCCCCTACCCAAACAATACCTGATACAAAATCCAACACAAAAATACTCCCAATCGAAAAATTAAAATTTTTTGAGTATACTAAAAGAAGAAACAGCATGCATCCATTCTAGAAAAAAAAAAACCAAGGAAAAGAAAAGGTGTAGAGCTCACCAAGGAAAACAAAGGCGCGACGAGCTTGAAGCGAGCGGAGAGAGAAGAGAGTAGAGGAAGATAGAGATCTATAGGCTCAGGGAAGCGAAGTAGAGATCGAAGAATGAAGATGGAGGCCAGAGTGGCGGCGCGCGGAGAGGACTGAGACCGAGATAGATTGAAGAGTGAAAGGGACAAATCGAGAGTGAGAAAGGGAGTTGAGAGACATACCCATTACTTTCTTAGGGTTGCTATTGGGGCTGAAATGGCTGGTCAACGTGGAATGGCCAACGCGCAAAGTCGCGCTATTCCAACGATCTGGATCTTACCCAGCGTTCCACGCATTGCGGCGGAGGCAAGCCAAAGCTGGAATCGGGTCGCTCAAGGGTGGTGGAAGTGTGGATCGTGCGATCTCACCAGGTAGATCGCGATCCTAGCTACCTTGATACCCGATGTACCTTTGATTCAGGTGGCAACTGCAAACGATAAATTACGAACCAATTTCTCCACAACCTCGAATGGCCCATAGAAACGAGGACTTAACTTCTAATTGAGCCTCTTAGCCAATGACCGTAGCCTGTGAGGTTGAATCTTGAGGTAGACCATCTCACCAACTTCGAAGAGAGATCCCTGCACCTCTAATCCGCATACTTCTTCTCCTCGCCAGGCCCTCTCCCTGGAACTTCAACTCATCCAGAATTCAATCCTCTCTTCCATAAGTGTTTGGACCTCCTCCACCATTGATTCTCTCTCTCCCTTTAGCAGAGTGGAAGGATCTCTACCATACAAAGCTCTAAATGGGGTCGTTCTAATGGATTCATAATAATTGGTATTATACCAATACTTCGCCCACAAGAGCCATGAATGCCACTGCTTTGGCGTGTTACCCGTAAAACATTTGAGATATGTCTAACGAACTTGTTGACCGCTAACTCTGACCATCTAATTGCGGATTATATGGAACTATGCTTTAATGAGGTGCCAGCCATTAAATAGCTCCAACCAAAGCACTCAGGGTAGACCTTGTCCTTGTTAGAGACAATAAAGCTAGGAAAACCATGTAGCTGAACCACTTCCTCAATGAAAATCGCGACCTCCTTGGAAGTGAACGGGTGAGTAAGCGGAATGAAGTGGGCATACTTGGTTAGCTGATCCACCACTACCAAAATCGAATCAAAGCCCTTAGCCTTGGGTAACCCCTTAATGAAGTCCATGGTGAAGTCTGTCCAAATGCCTTCCGAATGCGGTGGTGTTGTAATCTTGCTGGTTATAGGGCCTAAGTCTTGTTCTTCTAGCACACATCACAAACTTGGATATAATCCTGAATATTCTTCATGCCCTCCCAATTAAACAGCCCAGAATGCGCTTGTATGTCATGAGGAACCCGCATGCCCTCCCATGGCAGTCATGGAACTCCCACATGATTCTAGGAATTCTGATGGATTGTTTGGATATGCCAGCCTTCCCTTGTAGAAAAGCCCAGCTCTCCTTAGTTCAAACCTCGGGTGGTCCTTGTCGCCCTGAATCAAGTCCAACATGATGCCCTACAAGCGGTCAATGCTTGCACCTCGACTTCCAATTCGGCCCCACCGATGACTACATATGAAATCGCCGAGTATTGTAGCATCAGATAATGCATCAGCTACCCAGTTCTCCGACCAAACCTTATACCTGATCTTGAAATCAAAACCCACAGCTTTGTCATCCACTTTTGTTGATCTTCACCCACTATCCTCTGATCCAGCAAGAACTTCAAACTCTTTTGATTGGTATGAACAATGAAGTGTCTACACAATAGGTAGTGGTGCCACTTCTAAATGGACAATACCATAGCCATTAATTCCCTCTCATACACGGACTTTGTTTGGGCTCTCTCTGATAATATTTAACTCATATAGGCTATCGGTCTCCCTCTTGCATCAACATCACTCCAATTCCTTTTCCCAAAGCATCCATTTCTACCACAAAGGACTTCTCAAAGGATGGAACCGCTAGAATCGAAATCATGGTCATGGCCAGTTTCAATTGATCAAAGGCGTTCTAGGCCTCGTCCCATACAAACTGTCCTTCTTGAGGAACTAAGTTAGGGGCGATGTAATCTTCCCATAGTTCTCCACGAACCACCTCTAATACCCTGTTAGCCCTAAAATCCCCTCAACCCCTTAAGGTCTGTCGAAACTGGCCACTCCACCATATCCTTGATCTCAATCAGTTGCCACTCCCTCACTTGAGATTATATGTCCAAGGTAGTCTAGCTAAGTCTATGCAAAATTGCATTTCTTTTGTTCACACACAATGCATGCGACCTCAACAACTCAAATACCTTCCCCAAGTGCTCGCAATGCAACTCCATAGTAGGCCTGTAAATTGGGATATCGTAAAAAAATACCAGCAAATGATGTATAGCTTCAATACCTTATTCATAAGGGCCTGGAAAGTGGAAGGGGCATTGGTTAGCCCAACGGCATAACAGGAACTCATATTGGCCTTCATGTGTCCTGAAAGCGGTCTAGGGGATGTCACCTTCCCTCATGGGACCGTCTGGTACCTCAACTTCAAGTCCAACTTAGTAAACACCCGTGCACGGCAATCTCACCAAGTAGCTTATCAATCACAGGAATCGGGAATTTTTCAGGCATCGTAATTTGGTTCAAGGCTCTATAATCCACACAAAACCTCCATGTGCCATCCTTCTTCACCAAGATTACCGGGCTCGAAAGGACTGTATTGTGCCTAATAATACTAGATTGGAGCATTTCCTCAATGATCTTCTCAACCTCATTCTTCAGGTAATGCAGATACCTATAAGGTCGCAACCTGGGTATCTCCGCTCCTCCTGCAAGACGATGGCATGATCTTGGTCTCTCTTGGAGGTTAACCCCTTGACGCTTGAAACACATCTTTCATACCTTCCCAACAAATACTCCACCTGAGCATTTAGAGAACCATCTTACTCCTCCAACCTCTTGACGATCATGTGAACCACGAAAGCCCTCTCGTCATCTCTAGAGTCTTCATTGTTGACTTCAAGGAGGGCACCGACTGCAGAGGGTCGGGTCCCCAGTACTCTACGACCTCCATTCTCATACCACCACATAACCTTATGCCACAACATCCAGTGTCTCAGCCCCACCCTAATACCACCTCTGAGCGCCTAACTTCTGGGCATGGAAATCTTGCACAATCTGGATTCCTTCAATTGTTAGCTCCACACCTCTACATCTACCTCGCCTCGCTCAATCTCCCTATTCCCTACCTCCACCTCCACCTCCACCTGAACTCAGAATCCGTCTCCATGGGTAGTCCCAACCTCTACCAATCGAGAGAGATGAAGTTCAGTTGCCTCTAAATCAATAAGTACCTCTACCCATTTCTTTGAAATGCACCAAGCTTTTAGCTATTTCTAAGAGGTAAGGCCCTAGAAAGCATTATGTGACAGCCTCAGGGTATGTAACTACTTGAGCTTCTTCTGCCTTTCCCTTCGAAGTCCCGTATCCACTCAACTCTCCTACCTTTGTCTTCCATGAGTAACACTTGAGGTGTCTAAATTTGCAAACATGTCCCCACTTCTCTCCGCACTTGAAACATAACCCCTTCCTCTCACGTTCCTCCCATTTCTCATTAGCAAGTTTGTCCCTCCATTCCTGCTTGTCCACTATGCTGATTGCATTAGGTTGTGAAGCCCCTCCCACGGACTGGGTTCGGTTGGTTGCCACCCGGGGTTGTCCGTAATCGGGTGGTTGTGACCTTCTAGGAGAACCTGCACCTGACCTTCCTTCTAGAATTATGCCTTCCTCCTTCCATGCCTTATTCTGCATCTCCAAGTTTGCCGCCCTATCCATCATCTTAGTCAAGGATCGAAAAGAACTAACCTTCATCTTTGCCTTGATATCTTTCCTCAGCCCATTCAAGAAAATACTCGTATTGTGCTTGGCTTGATATCATGCTGAGACTTCTACCATCTCAAACCTTCTTGTCCGTGCCACACTCCCTATCTACCTCAGCTCTAATAATGATTCTAGGGATTCCGAGCTACTTTTGGTTGGAATCGCTTGATGAGAGCTTCCTTGACTTCTTGCCACGAGGTTAAAGGGTCATGTTCTTCCCACCATTGATACCAAATCAAGGCATCCCCTCCATCGCTACCAGTGCCATATCAAGCTTCTCATGCCCTTCCAATCCTCTAATACGGAAATACCTTTTGATCCATACTAGCCACCAATACGCGTCCTCTCCAGCAAACACCGTAAGATCGATTTCTGGCTACTCTCAACCCTTCGATGCCCGACGCACCTCCCGTGTAATAGCTCCCTTTATCGAACTAGGATCGTGAATGGGAATCCCATTCATGCTGTCGCTTCAACGCAGCCTGTTATCTGCTTTCCTCAAAATTGCTATCATTGTCATCACTATTATGCTGTCTCTCGATTGCCGCCTTTGCGATTAGACTCTTGACGGCAGTGGTGGTGGTCATCGCACGCAGTGGTGCTGATCATCGCATTGGTGTCTTGCACGCAACCTATCTTCGAGCTGTTGATGGTGAACAACGTGGCTATACCCACGACTCCTCTCTGTTCGTACTTTGCTGCCTCACCGCAACCCATCACGATCCAGCAATAGGCTCATCTGCTCTTGGATAACAGCCATGTCGGCGCTCTTCCTGCAGGGATTGTTCCATGGTGGAGATCGATTCCAGTCTCCTTTCTACGTTCTCGATATGTGCTTCCATTGTAGCTCACGTAGTGACCATACACAAGCTCCCAAGATTAGAGCTCTGATGCCAATTGTAATGGCACCAATAGTAATCAAGAGAGATGGAGGGAAGCAAGTGTTTATTGCTGAATAGGAAAAGAATAATAAAGAAATATCTCCCAAATTGGGATTAGGGTTCCTAACAATGAGTGGTGGTAGCACTTCAGAGGTCACCAACTCTCCTACTGATTATTCTTAAATTACTGTCTGAATGTCTAATTAGTCTACTGCTAATCCTTATACAATAGCTAATTAACCTAATAATTATGTAGATTTACCCAACGACCCCTTTCTAGTGTAAACCTTATCATAAGTGGGCTTATACTTAATCCTAGTTTGGGCCTCATTACTAAGATTGTGATTGGGGCCCAAACCCAAGCTATGGTCTGTTACATCATAACGGTAACCCAATACATGAAAACAGTGATCCACCCATGGAGTTATTTTACTTGATAGGTCAGTTTTGAACGGAATGCAGTGAAGAGATTGAAGAGGCTCTCTTGCGCAAGCTTAACTAAATACAATCATAGAACTTGGTTTAGAACAAGAATAACGAACGTACTGAAGTCACCTAAAGGATTGCATCTGTCTATCCACTTCAAGTTCATTGAACCACATCCAATGAATCAATCATGGGACCTTTAACAACATCTCATTGAAAACCCATGGAAATGCGAGAGCTCTTTGCTGCAAGTATTAATGCTTCCATGATTGAGCATGCCTTCAACTAACAGGGAGAAGCTGTGTAGTATCTTGAGCTTCGATTGCTAGAGATGGATATGTAGTTTCCAAAATCCCTTCTTTCTTGGTAGAATTTTAAATTCCTCACTTTTAAATTGAAATGCCCTTTATCAATTATCTAAACAGAATATTTATTAAGTGATGTTTAAGACATCCTTAAAAATTACTATCCTTAAAGTGCTTTATCCTAACCCAATGTAATAAGTGACTTGTCTTTCTACCTGTTACCTATTTCTGGATTGGGAAGGCTTTTGCTAGATGATAAATCCATGCATGCTTTCTTTGCCCATCACAATCCTCGTTGCACATCAATTTGACCTTCGGTATCACAATTCTATTGTTGGCATCCGTTGTCTAGATATTTCTGGAGTGGAACTTCAGAAACATGCATTATTATTATTATTATTTGCTAGATTTGCCTGAGATATGTATGGCATATGTTAGAAAGAATTTGATAAATAAAACAAGCAATCACATTCATGGTCATGTTACGAAATTTCCATGTGTTCGGTAAAAATTAATTCCTTTGTAACTTGTACGGTTGTTTATAAATGTGCCTTCCCATATGCTTGTTACTTCTGTGGCATCATAAAGTTATGTCGGGTTGATAGGCTTTGTTAAAACCACTCGTAAAGAGGCAGTATTAAATAATTGAAATGAAGGCATTGTTACTCTGGGCATCTCATTCAGGCATAATTTTGGCATTCCCTTTTGTTCTTTTGTCTATTGAAACCTAAAACATTTGTGCAATTTTGTGAAGGAAAATTCGTCAATGGCGATACTATCGTAGTTGACGGAGGACTTTGGCTGAGCAAGCCTCGTCATTTAGCGAAAGAGGCAGTGAAGCAGGTTTCCCGAGCAGTAGAAAAGAGGTCCAGAAATGCACCAGTCGGTGTCCCAAAAAGCAAACTATGATATGTAATATTTTGTTTTTTTTTTTTTTTTTTTGGGGGGGGTATGATGATCTCTGTTACATTTATAAATAATCAACTAGTTGTGGTATTATTATTATTTTTTTCACATTTAAGTGAATTGGTGGAATTTCCTTTAAACAAGTCAAGGTTACATCCAACTCCACAATGTTGTGCTTTGTGGCGATGTTGAATTTGTTATATTGTACCACCCATCCATCACCACAATATGAACTTGAATCATGTCTTCGATTACCGACTTTTTTACGTTTCGCATTAGAAAAATAAAACAAATTTGTTTGTAAATGATTTCTTTTTGTGTTTAGATGGAATATTTATGAATTTAAGGGGATTTAAAATACAATGAATTCTAATTATTTCAATTTAATTACCTTCACTTTTAAATTCTTTTGTTTGGATAAGGTAATTAATTTACACCCTCCCAAGTCTTAGTACTATTCATCAACTATTACTAGCGTACCATCGATCAGTCATCCACCCGTGGTTGGTTGCCAATGGCATCTTGGCCACTGCCTCTGTTGCCCGCATGCCATTGGTCGTCGTAGCCTGTGGCTGGTTGTAGCTGCTCGCCTGCTGCTGCACATTGCTCACCTACCATCGTTGGTTGCTGAGTGTCTATCATCAGCATCAGCCACTTATCACGCCCTGCCCATTGCCAGTTATCGCCTGCCATCCACCACCACCCTCTTGTTGTATATCATTTGATACCCATCATCTACTCTTACCCATAGAGAATGTGATCTAATTTTATGACAAACAAAATGTTTTGTAAATGAATTCATATTATCTTATCCAAACAAAAAAGTTTAAAAATAAAGGAAATTCAATTGAGGCTGTTAGAATTCCTTACATTTTCAATTTCCTGAAATTTAAGAATATTTCATCCAAATGCAACCTTAAATTTTATGTTTCAGTTTACTAAAAATTTATTACGTGGTTATTGAAAAATAAATGAGAAAAAAATAATTATAAAGATTTTAGTGAGGAGATATTTGATAAGTTTTGGAATTCACAATTCATATAGCAAGAATTTTATATGCACACCTCCATAATGATATCATACTTTTACATCTCAATACATGACAAAATAAGTGAATGGAGAAGGTATGAGAGATGAAGGGGCAAATTGGGGAAAGGAAAGTGTCAAAGTGAAGGCAATGCTGTGCTTATAGGAAAAAGAAAGTGTTTTTTTGTTAAGCTAAATGAAGGAAAAGAAGAAGCTTCTTTCACTCTCACCTATCCTCCCTCCAAAAGCTTCCATTCTATCTCTCTATTTGTCTCGTTCATCCCTCTCACCCCTCCAGCTCTTGTCCATCACGTCACTCACAAGAGGAGGCAGATGAAAGAGAATTAGCCTATGTTGCAGTGCACAAAACCATTCCTAACTCAAGTACTCTTAGCTCATTTCATTCTTCTTTTTCTTGCACTTGTTCAAGGAAGCACAATAGAGGGCAAATGAAAATGATATCTTCTATATTTCTTTACAATTTGTGAATGAGTTTTTGTTTGTAAAGTATGTGGGTTCATGATTTCCATTTAATTTTCCATGTATTTATGGTTTATATAAGAAAATATAATTGATTTTTTAAAAAAATTTCAGCAAGAAAACAATCTAGAATGACCGTTAGAAGTTGACATTTCATGTTATTATAGGAAACTAGAGTTAGAAAGTTGTAAATGCGTATTACGATTGTAATGCCTCGATTTTTCTTTTAGTACAAATGACCAAAATGCCCCTGAGGTCATTCCGAATTCAAGGAAGCGACCCTGAATGGTTCAACTCAATGTGTGAAGGGGATTATATCTGTTATGTTTGATATCAGAGGTGAAAATCTCGTTTTCTGAACTTTCGGCTCTAAATGACCAAAATACCCTTGCAGCGTTTTACGCGGGTAAAAGTGCCGTTTGAGCACGAAACTTTTCCAGAAAGTTCGGAATGATGTTTATGAGTGGTTTTTGAAGTTCAGTGGCCTGGAGGTCCCAGCAGTTTTAGTGCAAAATTACCATTTTGCCCTACAACGTGTCCAGTGAGCCTAATGACGTGATTAAGCAAACCTAAGCAATATTAGGCTCTAATCGAAGATTAATTTATTTTAATAATTAATCTAGAGTCAAAATAATTTATTAAGGTTAATTAGAACCTAAAATTGCTTGGTTAAACTCTAATTACATCTTTTGATTCAAGATTCCTAGTAATAGAATCTTGAATAGTGTTTTCTCTCTCCAATTTCTTAAATTAAAGAATTGTGCCCATACATTCATTTGACTAGAAAATGGTTTTAATTTGTTAATCTAGTAAGATCACCCCCTAATCAAGTCTTGACAACCTTAATTAGCCATTACCTCACCTAAAACACTTTCTTATAAACTCCTAATCAAAACCTTAATCAAAGAAACACCTAAACACATCCTTAAACCACAATTACATGAGCAAAATCTCCTCCCCTTGGTTGCACAAAGGCTAGCCGAAAACCTTCCCCTCAATTCATCACATGTTGAATTTTTCTCTTCACTCAAAGGCCATACTTCAAGCCATACCATGACCCATACTTCCACTCATGCTTGCCCATGCCTAAGCCCATGCCAATCAAGAGATATTTCTTCTCTCCCTTGCCCTCATGGCCGTCGGCCTTCTTCTCCAAGGAGCATACCCATGAGCTCCATTTTCTCCATAAATATGCATGTTTGAAAGCTCACAAAAACCTTTGCACACATTGGCTCTAAGCTTTCTTCTTCAAAGTTCAAAGAGTTCCTTTCTTTCTTCCTTTTCCCTCTCTTGGCCGAAAACTCCTCTTCAAGCTCTAAGGAAGATTTTCTTTCCTTCTCATCTCAAAGGATCAAGCTTTCTTGCATTTCATTCAAGACTTCTTTAGGTAGGGGTTTATTTTCCAAGTTTTGTTTGCTTCCTCTAAGGAGGAGTTCTAGTTTTCTCTTGGGTTCTCAAAGTTCTTCTTTTTCCTCTTTTATTTCGGCCTTAGAGCCTTTGATGAGAAAAACTTTGGCTTGATGATGAGGTTTCAAGATAATGGTCTTGTGATGCCATGTGAGAAACCTTTAAAGCTTGAAAAACTTGGTCTTTGACCATAGATGGTTTCGGTTTTCTTTTCCTTTTCCTTCTCAAAGATTTTGGTTTTATTCCTTTCTTTGTACAAAATTTAATAAAAATGTTAAGTAGATCACCAAAAGCTTTGTTAAGAAAAGTAATCATATGTTTTCAAAGAGCTCTAAGCTTACCCTTGCCAACCTTAAAGTTGGTCGGCCGTTTAACCGTTCTAAGAGTTTACTCTAGATTGAAGCCTATGAGCAATAAAATAAAGAATATGAGTAGTTTCCTTTATGTTTGTTTTGATAAGTATTGATGTTTTTGTCTTAGTCCATTTTCTTGAGCTTGATGATGAAGTTCAAAACCAAAGACTTCTTTGAAGACTTGGTGTAAAGAACTCTAAAGCTCACTTTATGTTGTTAAGATACATATTGGGTTAAGGTTGTGATGTTCCTCTAAAGTCTTGCAAGAGCTCTAGTTAAGATAAAATGAGTTGCATTCATGTTTAAGTTTATGCCTTGCATACCATGTTTATTTTGATGCCATCACTAAGCTCTCAAGAATAAATAAATGAACTTGCATTATCATGTTTAAATTTCAAGCTTGCATTTCATGTTTATATTTCAAGTCATCACTTAATCTTTAAAGATAATAGTGAGGTTGCATCTCATATTTATTTTATGCTCTCACTTTGCTTTATAATGAAGAGTAAAATAAAGTGTATAGCATGTTTATGATTATGTTGTCACCTAAATACTCTAGAGCTCAAAGACTTGCCCAAGTATCATATATAAAGTTTTAGAAAATGGAAATTTTAACCATGTCAAGTGGATGTGTTTTAGTCATAATACCATGATGGTTTGATTTTGTAAAAATGTGAGGATGTTTTCAAGGAAATGTTAGAAAGATGTTTTATGAAGTTTCAAGGCGTTTAAGAAGCTTAGAATGTGTCAAAAATCATGTTTTCTCAAATTAGGAGGTTCTGGTAATTGATTACCACTATGTAATCGATTACTAGAGTGGTCATTTGAAGAATTTTTGGTTCTGGTAATCGTACCAACAATGTAATCAATTACGGCTGTTCATCATGCCCAAAGGTTTTTAACTCATGTAATCGATTACCATGATGTTCTTCATTTTTGAAAACAGTTTTAACCCTAAGTAATCGATTACCATCCTATGTAATCGATGACCTGATGTTCCTCGTACCCAGAACAAAATTTAAGTTTTGGTAATCGATTACCAGTACCATGTAATCGATTACCAGACCACCCTTTGAATTCCTGAAATTGTTTCAAGAGAAAGCTAGCAACTTATACGTACTTATAACATGAACTTGTGTGATTATGGGTGATGTGCATTTTTGGATTTTGTTGTGTTCTTTTGGCCACTGTATGAATCCTGTTTTATGGAGTTAAAATGCGTAAGTTTATGCTTGAGTGAAGCGAGGAACGATTTTGGAAGTTAGGAAGGAATAAGTAATTAGAAAGAATTTAAAACAAGAATCTTAAAGCACTTAGACACAAGAATAATAACCTCTGTTCCAAGCATAATTGAACTTAAGGAAGATGGTTCATAATTAGTGAATAGGCCTAGGAGTTGAATATAAAGCTTTAGGCGAAGACAGAACTTAGAAAAGGTCAAGACGTAGACTCAAACCGTAGTCAAATAACGATCATGGCATCTAATATATGCAATGCTGTTGGAAGAGTTAGTAAGCATAAATATTAAAGGAAATTACAAGTGATCATCCCTTAGGTGTTAAAAAGATCTATAATGGGTGTTAGGATAACTAGAACACATATTTAAGACTCGTAAGGGCCAAAGCATAAGACACTATGAGATAGGAGGTGTGATGTAACGCCCAGATTTTTATGTTTGAGTATAAATGACCAAAATGCCTCTTAGGTCATTTTTACCCGAAATTCGAGGGAAGCCGACTGCAGTCCTTGAATGGTTCAACTCAATGTGTGAAGGGGATATCTGTTGTGTTTGATATTGGAGGTGAAAATCTCATTTTTGAACTTTAGATCAAAATGACTAAAATACCCTCTGCGTTTTACGGGTAAATGTGCGTTTAGCAGAAACTTTCCAGAAAGTTTGGAATGATGTTTATGAGTGGTTTTTTAAGTTCAGTGAGCCTGGAGGTCCTGAGTAGTTTTAGTGCAAAATTACCGTTTTGCCCCTATAAGTGTCCAGTGAGCCTAATGATGTTATTAAGCAAACCTAAGCAATATTAGGCTCTAATCGAAGATTAATTTATTTTGATAATTAATCTAGAGTCAAAATAATTTATTAAGGTTAATTAGAACCTAAGATTGCTTGGTTAAACTCTAATTACATCTTTGATTCAAGATTCCTAGTCATGGAATCTTGAATAGTGTTTTCTTCTCCAATTCCTTAAATTAAGGAATTGTGCCCATACCTTCATTTGACTAAAAGAATGATTTTAAATTGTTAATCTAGCAAGATCACTCCCCTAATCAAGTCTTGACAACCTTAATTAACCATTACCTCAACTAAACACTTTCTTACAAACTCCTAATCAAAACCTTAATCAAAGAAACACCTAAACACATCATTAAACCACAATTACATGGACAAATTATCCTTCCCCTTTGGGTTGAAATGTTGGCTGAATTCATGCTCTCCACTTGGTGTCATATGTTGATTTTTTTTAAATCACTCCAAAGGCCATACTTTAGGCCATGCCTTGCCCATACCTATGCCCATACTCACCATGCTTTAACCCATACTCAAAGCCATACCTTGTAAGAGATATCTCTCTTCCTTGCCAAAAAGGCCTGGCCACTCCCCATGGATGCACCTCCATGTGTTGCAAAATTTTTATATATAGGCATCAAGGAAAACTTGTGATGTTTTGCTGTTCAAAGCTTCAAAGATTTCCTTTCTTAAAGTTCCAAGAGTTCTTTCTCTACTTCTTCTTCCTTTCAAAGAAGCCTTTCCACCACCACAAACCACCACTCCCTCACCTCAAACCACTTTTCTAACACTAAGCCATACCTTTTCTAAGCTTGCTTTCTCAAGGAAAAATCATCTTCCTTGAGATTTCTTCTTGGCCAACCCATATCCTCAACAAAGAGAAGATTTTGTCTTCTCATTTCCTCAAAGAATCAAGTTTTCTTTCATCTCTTTCAAAGACTTCATTTGGTAGGGGTTTTATTTCAAAGTTTTACTTGTTTTCTTCAAGAAAGGTTTTAGTTTTCTCTTGGTTTTTCAAGCCTTTCCTTCTTTTTTCTTTTTCAGCCTTGGAGCCTTTTTATGAATAAAAATTTGGCTTGATGATGAGGTTTTCAAGATAATGGTCTTGTGATGCCATGTGAGAAACCTCTAAAGCTTGAAAAACTTGGTCTTGGACCATATATGTTTTGGTTTCTTTCCTTTTCTTGCTTATGCTTTCGGTTTTTCCTTTCTTTTCCTCCTCAAAGTTTTCGGTTTTCTTCTCCTTCTCCTTTAATGATTTCAGTTTCCTTTTCCTTTGTTTGAACAAAGTTTGTTAAAAATGTTAAAGTAGATCACTAAAAGTTTTGTTAAGAAAATTAATCCTATGTTTTCAAAGAGCTCTAAGCTTACCCTTGCCAACCTTAAAGTTGGTTGGCTGTTCTAAGAGTTTACTCTAGATTGAAGCCCATGAGCAATAAAATAAAGAATATGATTAGTTCTTTGTATACTTGTTTAGATAAAGTGTTGAGTTTTGTGTCCATTTTCTTGAGCTTGATGATGAAGTTCAAAACCAAAGGCTTCTTTGAAGACTTAGTGCTAAGAACTCTAAAGCTCACTTTATGTTGTAAAATACAAATTGGGTTAAGGTTGTAATGTTCCTCTAAAGTCTTGTAAGAGCTCTAGTTAAGATAAAATGAGTTGCATTCATGTTTATGTTTATGCCTTGCATAGCATGTTTATTTTGATGTCATCACTAAGCTCTCAAGAATAACTAAATGAACTTGCATTATCATGTTTAAATTTCCAAGCTTGCATTTCATGTTTATATTTCAAGTCATCACTTAATCTTTAAAGATAATAATGAGGTTGCATCTCATATTTATTTTATGCTCTCACTTTATTTTCTAATGAAGAGTAAAATAAGTGCATAGCATGTTTAAGTTTATGCCATCACTTAAAAATCCTAGAGCTCAAAGACTTGCCCAAGTATCACAAGTAAAGTTTTAGAAAATGGAGGCATTTCAAGAATGCCATTTCGGCCTTGTGATGATTATGATGGACTTGGATGAGTTCATCTAATCATAAGTGTTCATAGCCTATGTCTTGGAATTTTTCTAAGCTTAGGTGAACTTAAAGAACATTGTGAACAAGATTTTGTGTTTTAAATCTAATGCATGAACTAAATATTTTAGCTACTGACCTTACTCATTTTTGTATGATTTTAATGAGAGGAATTGGTTTCTAAAAGATTTTTGAGTTCCTAAAATTATTCCAAGAGAAAACTAGCAACTTATATGCATTTAAATCATGAGATTATATGATTATATGATGCTTGTATTTTTGGTTCTGCCTTGTGCTCTTGGCCACTGTATGAATTCTGTTTTATGGTGTTAAAATTATGTTTGAGTGAAGCAAGGAACGATTTAGGGAAGTTAAGAAAGAACAAGTAACTAGAAAGGACCTAAAATGAGAATTCTAGAACACTTAGATGCACAAATTGTAAATTCTGTTCCAGCATAATTGGACTTAAAAAAATGGTTTATAATTAGTGGATATGTGTAGGAATCCCTCATAATTGGTTTAGGAGTTGAATATGGAGCCTTAGGCGACGGAACTTAGAAAGGGTTAAAGATGGAGATTCTAGGACCCTGTAATGATATGATAATTTTCTGCCCAAAGTGACATAGTGCTGTTTGGTTATGTTAGTAAGCATAAACATTAGAGGAAATTATAAGTAATGATCCACTAGGTGAAATAAAGATCCATAATGAAAGATAGGATAATTAGAATATAAGATTAAGACCCGTATAGGTCAAAGCATAAGACACCATGAGATAGAAGGTGTGATGTGAGAATGAGACCGAGTGGGTATACTCGTGATGAATGTGAATATGTTAATACAATGAATATGAGACTATATGTGTATTTGTGACATGTTGTCGTGATGATGTGGTATGCTATGCTTAAGATGCATGAGAATGCGAAATATGAATGAGTTAGAAGGGTATGCTCCTATGATTTAAGAGATTTATCTGATTGAGAAATTTCATGAGAACAACATGTGTGATTTGAGTTATGTGGCATGACTCAAATTTGAGAAATTCGGGGTATAGTCGTTATGCTGTTGAATTTTCGTCAAATTTGAGGGACTTAAAGAAAGTTTGAAAAGAAAGATTTTATATGTGACATGCCGAGGTGTATTTCTCTACGGTGAGGAGAAAGGAAACCGTGCGGGTGTAACATCCCTCCCAAGTACAATTCCATCCTTAAGTCATGGCATCCTACTCAAGAGTTGTTACTTATTAATTTGTGGACCTTTCTTAAATATCTATAGCAAGATTGATCAAGTCGAGTAGTAACTAATTCGTGGTTCTATTAAATATATACAACAAATAAACAAAACATTTATTTATTTCATAAGTAAGTACAAAAGGAAGCTCTTCTATGAGCTTGAATACATACATGTTCTATACTTCATTTACAAATATATACACACCACTAAGTACAACATAATAAAAACACTAACTACTAAACTACTACGTTGGATTCCTTTCATGTAGCAGCCTGTAGTCCTTTGGATCAACCTGGAGGAAACAGAAACACAAAAACATAGGGTGAGAATTACACAATTCTCAGTAGGATAACTCCCAAGTTACACACTTATAATGTCATCGTCATCATCCAGCCACTTCAGTTTATTAAGAAAATATGATCATGCAATACAGACTAAAGATTCATTTTAAAGTTCTAAAATCATCCTTCGAAGTGGGTTTATTTTATTATTCAATCACTTAATATGCACACGTAATACTACTCCATATCATAGTATTGCATTCTGAAATATATGTGCTCTCAGGACATCAAAGGGGACTCTCTCGTACCCATTAAAGGGGACTCTCTTGTGCCCATTAAAGGGACTCTTCCCTGCCATAAAAGGGACTTTCCGTGCCCATAAAAGGGGACTTTCTCGTGCCCATTAAAAGGACCTTTCCGTGCCCATAAAAGGGGACCTTCTGTGCCTAACCTCATAAATAAATTCACATGCTCAATTATTCATATTCATATTCTTGTACTCATGTCATACTAGAACAAAATGCCATTAGTTTTTCAATTCAAAGATATTTTGCATTTCCAGCACAATGGCATATTTCATACCTTTGTAGCACAAATTTATTTGTCCATCAAACAATCCATTCAGAGGCCATAAAAATTCCCAAGGACACTTCAATGTGTCCACAAGGTTCCATAAAAATTTCAGAGCAAAAAGAGTTCTCTAACTATGTTAGAGAAATTAGACAATTTCAGTGCTCAGGAACCCCTTAAACTCAGCTCAGAACCAAAATATCATAATTTTTAACCCTAGCAAATGATTGAATCAATTCAAAATAAAAATCAAAGTTGAACTTCAAGATGTTATCAACACTCTGTAAAAATTTCAAAGGAAAAATCAATCATTTGCTATGTTAAAAAAATTATCAAAATTCGCAGCTTCTATTCCAACATTTCAGGCAGCACATAGTTCACTTGGTTTCTGATTTTTTTCAGGCAGTAGAAGCCCAAAAAAAGGCTCAAGAAAATTTGTGGAACTAGCCTAGGAAGTTAGATCCAACATATATTTTTTCTAGCTCATGAGAATACCCAAAATCATACTAGAAAATTCGAGTTCAATAGCTGCCTATGTAAAAACCGAAAATCCAGCAGCATAGACCAAAATCCCTTTTGACAATAATGATTTTTAACATCATCCAAACACTCCACCAAAATTAACACATCAATACCAGTATATTATCAACCAATTCAACAAAAAAAATCAAATTAAATCAGTAGTTAAAATAGAAAAACAGATTTGAAAGCAAAAGAGGTTTAAAAGCCCTACTCTTGGAAGCTAGTGTATCCTTGGCTCTTTGATGCTCCAAGATTGATTCCCTTCACTTCAAGGCCACCAATTCAAGTCCCAAACCTTCCTTAGGCAGTGATAAGTGAGATATCAAGGTAAGAAATGGTAAGGAAATGAAATTTCAATCAGTTAGTTTGGTAGATTATGGAGTAGAACAATTTTTGTTAAAGGATCTTGGTGTTTTAGTGAATTTGAGCTAGGGTTTTGGGTTTTTGAAACAAAATTAAAGCTTTGAGGTAAGACAACAATGGAGGGCTGTCTTGGGGGCTTGATGCACGAAAATGATGATGGTGAGGTGATAAGGTTGGTGGCTTGTATTTATCTTGGTGTAATTGTAGTCAAAGTATGCAATTTTTTCTTTTTAAAAGGATATAATGAGATGGATGGCTAGGATTTAATCGTGCTTTACAAGATTAAATCTTAGCCTTACACTTAGCTTAAATGGATATATATTATCCATTTATAATGATTAAAATATCTTAGGTGTTAAAAACTACACAAAATTTTACCGAAACGAATAAATGCCATACCCAATTAAACCAATATTATCCGAAAATTAATTCTAAATATAAAATTATCATTCCCACCTATTTCTAACCTTATTCCCATGTTTTCCTAATTTTCAGCAACTGGGGCCCAAATTAGAGGTTTGAGCTTTACAGGCGGGCCCATGGGGCTCGCAAGGTTCTATTACCCAAGCAGAATTTTTTTTTTAATACGTCTGGGCCATCCTCATCGTTGCTACACTATCAGAATTTTTGAAATTACGACTAACAAAGCTCAAATTAATTTTTAAATAATTTTAGGTGTTAACAGGGTATTGGTAGAACTATGGAGCGGACAATGTCACTGGTCTTAACCAGATGATAGACTGATGATGTGTTTCGGCGAGAGACGTACTTCTCCTACTACGGTGAGGAGAAGGTAAAAACGTGAGGGTATACATTACACCTCCAAAGCGGACAAAGTCCTGGTCTTAACCGTTGATGCATTTCGAGAAGGAAAAAAGTCCCATGATAGGTGATTCCTTAGGTCCCTTGCCGTACTCTAGAAGTAAGGATTATTATTTATGATTATGATACGCTTATCAAGAGGATAAGTAAGAACTAGTGACGACTAGTTGAGGTATGAGCTCATAGCCTATTAAGGGGTCAGTTACTATTTTTACATACCATGATATCACAAGCTTGAGAACGAGAAAAGATGTGAAGCTTTCTACTTATGAAAAAGAGAAGTTGATTATGAGAAAGTACATGCTACTTATGTGAGAATTAGTTATTGATGAAATGCTTTATTGGTTTGTTGCATAAAGTATTAGTATTCATGTCTTGCTATGTTGCATTCATGCATTTAGATTCATCATAAAAGACACGGACCTTGGATAATTACCTTTTAAGAAAACCTCATAATGAACCTTTGCATGTTTTAACCTTTTCATAATAAACCCAAGGTTCCTGGGACGTAAATGATGACACTAGGATAGAAGATTTCCCTCCTGAGATTCTTAGCAAGATTCTCACCCCCTGTCTTTGTTTCTTCCGTTATGTCTCCAAACCACGATGGCGTAAACGTTCGTGATCTCGTTGACACACGATATAGGAGGTACACTACGTCCGTCATAGTCGTACCATTTTGAAGGTCGTTGTGCCGTGCGCATTTTTGCATTCATGGGACACCGTTTGCATTCCGGTCTCCTTTTGTTTCACCCCGACCTCTCCCTACGCGACGATTTGATCTTTGAGAGGACACGCCCTCGACGGTGGTCGGCAGAGCCGACCTCATCTCGGCGTGTACGGCTATCCAAGTACATTCCTCGCAGAGGCATTCAAAGCCGACCCATCGGAGGATCCCCTACTCATCCCTTTCGGAGGATATCCCCTCCAGTTCCCATGGACATCGGGATGGGCAGCGGATGCGGTGACACATCGGAGGCTAGCTCGATGCCCGAGATGCGCCTACGTCAAGGAGGTCATGTCGTCCACCTTTCCGCTTGCACACACACCCGAGGAGCTCGCATAGTTCATTGGTTATGTACCTTCGAGGACGGCGGCAGCGTCATCAGTAGTTTGAGGGAAGGGTTAGCCATGGCATGGGATCGATCTTTGGGGCTTTCCATGTATTAGCTGTTTATGTTTCCTATTTCTTATCTTGTATTTTCTATTTCTGTATTGCAAGCTCTCCACTTATATGAGTATGACCTTGTGCCTTTATATTTGTTGATGTACTAAACTATGATATTTAATATTATGATGGTTGTTTCTATGAATGAGGTGTTAATTGCTTTTGTCTTGCATGATTTATTTTCTCTTTGGCTTTACATTTCGCTCATGTAGTACTCGCAGCTCGCATTTTGTTTTACATATTTTAAAAAAAATTTTATTTTTCGCTAAGTAATTTTCGAGTTTTGAAGGGAAGTAATAACTAATAATTAATCTTAATACGTCCTAGGCGTGTGGGTTAAATATTAGGGTGTTACATGTGATGTAAAGAGCGGAGTGAGTATATTCATGATGAATGTGAATGTGCTAATACCATGAATATGAGACTATATGTGGATTTGTGGCATGTTGTTGTAATGATGTGGTATCCTATGCTTAAGATGCATGAAAATGAGATATAAATGAACTAGCGGGTATGCTCCTATGATTGAGAGATTTACTTGATTGAGGAATTTCATGAGAACAACATGTGTTATTTGAGTTATGTGGCATGACTCAAATTTGAGGAAATTCATGGTGCAATCGTTATTTGCCGAATTTTCGTCAAATTAAGGGACTTAAAATAAGTTTTGAAAAGAAATATTTTATATGTGACATGCAGAACGCATTTCTCCTGCTAGTAGGAGAAGGAAACCCATGGGGGGTTTGGTTAAGACCATCCAGAAGCGGACAATGACACTAGTCTTAACAGATTATATGTTTCGCGCGAATGTACTTCTTCCTGCTACGGTGAGAGGTGGCCGTGAGGGCATCGACATTAGCTTGCCAAAGCAAACAAAGCCATTGGTCTTAACACAGTTGATGCGTCGAGAAAAGGAAAAAGTCCCAATGATGGGTGATCCTTAGGTCCCTGCGGATACTTCTAGGAGTCGAGATTATTTTTATGATTATGATACGCTTATCAAGAGGATAAGTAAGAACTAGTGACGACTAGTTAAGGTATGAGCTCATAGCCTAGTATTAAGGGTCGGTTACTATTTTTAATACCATTGTAATGCCCAGAATTTTTTTTAGTACAAATGACCAAAATGCCCTAGAGGTATTTCCAGGGAATTCAAGGGAAGCGAACCCTGTAACACCCTGAAATTTATTTAAAAATTAATTTAAACTTTAGTAGTCATAATTTTACAAATATAATAGTTTGGCAACGATGGGGGTAGTGCAAATGTTTAAAAAAAAAATCCTGGGCCAGGGTAAATAGTAATCTTATGAGCAGCGGCCGCAAACGCTGAAACCCTAGATTCGGGCCAACTGCATGAAATTAGGAAAACATGGGAATAAGGTTAGAAATAGGTGGGAATGATAATTTTATATTTAAAATTAATTTTCAGGCAACATGGATTTAATGGACCAAATGTTTTTATGGAAAAATTTAAATATGCGGTTTAAACGGAAGATATTTTAGTCACCACAAATGGTCAAAGCTTATCCTTTTAGGACATGTGGAAGGCCAATCCAAGATTTAATCTTGGCCGTCCATTTGCTTTAACACATAAATGATGATTTACTTTACAAAATATCTTCAAAGCATTAAATACAAGAGCCAAGTCACATTTTCTTCTCCAAGACACCATCAAATTCGCCAGCAAGAGAAAGAAAGAGACCAGCCACCATTGTTTTCCTCAAGAGCTTGTTCTTGAGTTCCAAGCCCAAAAACACTAGCCTAAGAGTTGAAACATCAAAAGTTCTTCATTAAACTTGTTTTACACCTTAATTCTCTACCAATCTAACCAATCCTTATCAGAAACCTTGTCTTGTACCTCATACCTCACTGATATTAGAGGGGTTTTAAGTTGGATTGGGAGCCTGGAGGAGAAGAAAGCAAGCTTGGTTAATCTTAAAGCCAATGAGCTAATAGGTTACTCAAAGTAGGTTTTTGCATCATTTTCTTGTCAAATTTTTCTGATCTGTTTTGGCATGACCTAGGTCTGAAATTTCTGGTTGTATTACTAGATAATATGTTGATATTGATGTGTGAATTTTGGTGGTGTGTATGGATGGGGTTAAAAAAGGGTCTTTCTTAAAGGAAATTAGGACTAAGCATGGATTCCTAGTTGTCCTACAATTAATTATGCACGAATTTTCTGGTATAATTTTGGGTAATTTCATGAGCTATAAAAATTATATGTTGTATTTAACATCTTAAACTAACTATATGAATTTTCTTGGGTGTTGGTTTTAAAGTTTACTGCCTCAAAAAAATAAAGGAAATGTGAGGTAAACATGGTTTTTGAAAATGAAGCAATAAATGTCTGATTTTATTACCATAGAAAATGATTGAAGTAGCCTTGAAGTTTTTCACGAAGTTAATAACATGTTGAAGTATATCTGTAAATTTTATTATGCATTGATTCAATGATTTGCAATGGTTAAAAATTATGATAACTCTAATTCTCCAGTTATGATTGGTGACCCCTGCACCATGAATTTGTACAATTTATTGAAGGAGTTAGAGAGCTTATTTTTCTTGAAATTTTTATGGAGCCTTGTGGACATATTGAAGTATCTCAAGGAATTTTCACAGCCTTTAAATTGATTGTTTGATTTGTGAACTAAATCATTCTAGTAAGCCTTAAATTATTCCAAATGCTATCTTTGTCCTGGAAATGAATTAAACTCTTGATTTAGAGTCAATGAACTTTAGTTCAAGTATGATGTATATGAATGCATGTTAGTGACATTAACGATTGGTTTATGAGGAGTGAGACTGGAATCACTTGCGATTTATTGTATATATGTTTGAAACATTATGAAAGTCAGAAACTATGCTAATGTATGTAGTAAGGTGAGCTTGAGGTTAATGTATGTATCAAGTGAAGAATAAGCCCCCTAATTCAAAAAGGGCACATGAAGGTCCCTCTAGTTGTAAAGGGCATGGGAGAGGTCCCCTGAATGTGTAAAGGGCACGAGGAGGTCCTACTGAATGTATAAGGGCAGAGAAGTCCCAGTTAGTCCAAAAGGGCACGGAAAGGTCCACTCGATGTACAAGGGCACGCAAAGTTGAAAAATGAATTATTATGATATTGAGTAGTATGACATATGCATGCCGAGTAGTGAGTATTGAAATAAACCCACTTGGAAAAATGACTTTCGAACTTAAAAATAAACCTTTGATGTATGTTGCATGCTCACAATTTTATTAATAAACCGAAGTGGCTGGGACGATAACGATGACATAAGTGTCATTATATGTTTTGGGGATGACCTCCGAATTTTGAATTCTCACACCTATGTGTTTGTTCCATGGTCTCAGGTTATTCCGAGAGAATGGTGAAGCCTACAAGGAAGCCTGAATTGAAATTCCTGTAGCTTAGTAGTGAGCTTTTATCTGTTGTACTTAGATGTGTATATGTGTCTATAAATGTAGCAAAGAACGGATATGTACTAAAGCTCATAGAAGAGCTTCCTTTTGTACTTGACTTGTAGTAAATAAATACTTTGTTTCCTTGGTGTATATTTTGATAAACAGAGTAGTTACTACACGATTCGATTGATCTTTGCTATAGATAATTAAGAAAATCCGCTAATTAATGATTAACAAGCTCTCAAGTACGACGTCATAACTTAAGGATGAGGTTGTACTTGGGAGAATGTTACATTATGGTATAGGAGTTATTCCTAATAGGACCTTGAGGAATGGGAGGCTATGCTTCCTCATAAATGTCATGCATTATAATTTTATATATGTGTATGACATTGGAATATGGCTGCCACACTAGCTTGATATTAGCCAATCAACTGAATAATTCTTGTTTGGTGTGACGGAATTGATGACTTCAAATGGCAAACTTGGAAGAGAGTAGGAAATAATGCCGAAATGATGGACACCTTTCGTGTGGCTCGGCTATGAGAGAACAAGCTCCAAGTCGCCAACAGGATGATGGAAAGGTTGAATCGACATGCCAAAGGAAATCCGGGTTGGGAATCCTAGGGAGTAGAAGTGGGCGTGAATACCAAAGTTCAGAGTTTTAAAAGCGAACCCCAACATTTGAGCCTTGGATCTACCCAGCAGAAGAATAGATTAAGGCCATCAGAGACTTCTTCAGTTCTTCCTTGTATGAAACCAAAAAGTGGCCTTTGCTACTTACATGCTAGAAGCGGATGGGGAATTATCAGTGGGTTGGCACCAAGGGGTTATTAGAAATCTCTTCGACTGAAGTTACATGGGAAGTGTTTAAGGAGGCTTTTTATCACAATTATTTAGCCTTCTATGAGGAATGCAAAAGTTGGCGTTCATGGCACTCAAGCAAGGGTCCATGAGTGTAACTGAGTCACGCCAAGTTTGAAGAGCTTTGCAAATTTTTCACTATCTATTCAGCATAATCAATGAAGCTTGGAAGTGTGTGAAGTATGAAGGAGGATTACGTGAAGACATTGAAGCCTTGGGACTCTTGGAGTCAGAGATTATACAACATTGGTAAACAAGTGCCATAAAAGGACTCCAATAAGAAGTTAGCAATCGCTAATATTGCTAAAGAAACTTCTAATAAAAGACTGGCCATTGAAGACCAAGACTATGAGGATAACCCCTTGAAGAAGCCGTTTGATCAAGATTTAACCCAATTTTTCCTGTAATTTTTCCTGTCATTAGAATTACCGAATTACCATAGGTAAATATTATATAAAATTTGAGACCAAACAATCCTTAATAAAGGAATATAACGTTAGAAGAAAAGTTAGGAGCAATTCGTGCAAGTATTGCAAACCCCAATTTTCTGTACGTGTAAAATGACCAAAATGCCCTGAGGTTATTTTACTCAGAAAATGAGGATCGTGGGCCCCACCCATCCTCAAGGGGATGTTTTGATGTTAATAAGGGATTGTTTGTGTTATGTGTGTTAATAGAGAAGAATCCTAATTTTGAGCTTGACGCGAAATGACCAAAACGCCCTTGCGCCTTTTAACTCCGATTTGCGTGCCGCTGAAAACCTCACTAAAATGTGTTAAAAGGTGTTTTTAAGCCATGATTAACCATTGGTTAAGCTTGGTGGTCTGGGCAATTTTTAAGTAAAATGACCGTTTTGCCCCTGTCTCTTGTCAGTTTTACAAATTTTAGATTTTTGATTCGTTAACGAAACCTAAGCAATATTAGGCTCAAATTAAAGCTTATTAAATTCTAATTATTAATCTAGAGTCAAAATTATTTATTTAGATTGATTAGAACCTAAAATTGCTTAAAACACCCAAATTGCTTAGTAATTCACTTAAGCCCTTAACCGTAAATTCTCTAAATTGCATGAATACCTTGCCTACACCTAAATAATACATGGAACACACAAAATCCTCTTCCACAAGGCTGTAATGGCTGAAATTATTGAGTAATAAGTCAGAAAATTATTACACAAAAATCCAAAGAATGAAAACAAAGAATCATGAAAACATGGAAACATGATTCCATGTTTTAAGCCACCAAACAAAATGATTTTTCTTCCTTATTTTTTTCTCTAATTTTTGGTCAGATTTCCTTCCTTCCTTTGTCCATTTATGAGCTGCAAAATCTCTATAAATAGGCATGCTTGAAGATAGTTTAGATGCTTAGTTCATAACTTACACAAATTCTAGTCTTAGGAGCACCAAAAGCTTTCTTTCTTTCTTTCTCTTGGCCAAATTCTCCCTTCAGCTTTTCAAGGATATTTTGCTTCATTTCACTCAAGGAAACCAAGTTCTCTTCCTTTCTTCAAATCAAATTAGGTAGGGAGGTGTTTCTAAGTTTATTTTATGCTAAGACAAGTTATGTTTCTAGCTCAAAAATGATGTTTTCATGAGCTTTCTTTTAAGTTTTCATTTTCAGTTTCTTCTTCCTTCTTTAAAGTATTTCGGCCATATGGCCTAGCTTATGATGAGACCATGGTTTGATGATGAGATTCTTGAGTGTTGGTTGCAAAGCTTTCACAAGTTAGATCTCTAAAACTTGAAGGTTTCACTAGTTTCCAAAGCTTCTAAAATTTCAGTTTTTCTTTCCTTATTTTCCTTTCATGGTTTCGGCCAAATGGCCTAGGAAGGAATGAAATGATGGCTTGATGATGAGGACCTTGAATATGGGTTGTAAATCCATCACAAGTTAGGCCTCTAAAGCTTGAACATTCCATTTAATGCAAAACTTTAAAGAATAATGTTTTTATCTTGAGGTTTGAATATGAAATATGTATTTTTTTACTTTGTCTTGCTAAGATACATATATTGGGTTGAAATCATAATTTTCTTAAAGTCTTGAAGGAGCTCTAGTAAAGAGATCAAGTGAACTTGCATCCATGTTTAAGTTTATGTCTTGCAAACCATATTTATTTTATGTCATAACTAAATTCTCAAGAATAAATAAATGAACTTGCATATCTCATGTTTAAATTTCAAGCTTGCATTTCATGTTTAAATTTCAAGTTGTCACTTAATCTCTAAAGATAATAAAGAAGTTGCATCTCATGTTTATTTTATGCTCTCACTTTATTTTATAATGGCTAAAAGAATCAATGCATGGCATGTTTATTTTATGTCATCACCTAAAAATCCTAGAGCTCAAAGACTTGCCTATGAATCATAAGCGAAGAAATGAGATAATTGGAGTTAAAGAATTTATTCTTTAAGAAGTCTTGAGAATTGGAGCTTAAAAAAAAATGTAATTCTCTTTTCCCTCACCGGTCCTATGCGGATTACCGCTGGTTGCTTAATCTCTCCCTCTCATTCCTATGCGATTCCGCGCTCAAGTTTCTTGCATCATGTTTATATTACAAGTTCTTGCATCATGTTTAATTTTCAAGTCATCACCTTAAATCTTAAAGATAAAGAAATGGAATTGCATATCATGTTTATAATTCCAAGCTATCACCTTATAAAGATAAGATTAAAATAAGGTTGCATAGCATGGTAATAATTCTAAGATGTCACCTAAATCTCTAAAGCTCAAGACTTGCTCCTTTTATCTTAAGTGAAAGATTTAACTATGAACATTCTTTCAAGTTATAAATCGGTCCCATGGTTAAGTTAGGCCTAAAGTCCTATGACTTCTTTCAAGTTTAACAAAAAGAATTAGTTCTAAAAGAGTTTTAAAACTTTGTAAGAATTTTATGGGAAGCTAGTAATTTTATGTGTACTTAAAATGTGATTTGATGCTTATCAAGAATTTGGTGTCATTGATTGATTCCCTGGTTTGTATGTTATAGTTGCTGTTGCAAACAATGAAAACTTATGCATGAAATAAGGACATATTTTGTTCCTGGAAGAAAGTGTATTATTGTAAGAGTGCAATTTGGAAAGATTCTGCTAAGGAAAGATTTGGTATTTAAGCGTGTCCATTGTGACCCACCTCTCTTTCCTGGGAATCTCCAGATGCATGATTATAGTTGATATATATTATTCAGAATAAGACTGTAAATAAGAAAATGTTAGAATTATTATGAATTGCGAGTTGTAACATGCAAAGACTTATTGGTGACTTAAAATTTATAAGAAAATGATCCTTTGGACCCATCAAACTATAGGTGGTGAAAAGGTGATTCTAGCCCCCTAACACTGTTCTCTCAAAAGGGTAGAGTCAGGACTTTAACTTATCAAAAAGGATAAGTATATGCTAGTGACGACTAGTAAGGTATGAGCTCATAACCTAGATTACTCCCAAAAGGGTGGAGTATAGGGTGGCCCAAGGAAAATAATGAGGATGATAAGATTTTAAAGTCACCTAAGGTACTAAAGAAATAAATTATGTGCACCATGTCCATGTGTAGCTATTATGATATTCTTCTGTGCATAACATACATGAGTTGATGATGAGAAATATGATGTTCTTCTATGCATGTTATATTAATGATGATGATGAGGAATATGATGTAATGATAAAAGAAAAGTTCATTATAAATATGACATGTTAAGATTATGATGCATTATAAGACGCATAATTAAAATTGGTCGAATCTCGGTAAAAGTATTTTCTGAACTTAAAATTTAATCTTCGTATGTTCACTATTTTATAATAACCCAGAGATTCCTGGAGACTTGATGATGACACCGTAGAAGGAGATATCCTAGAATTCTTTAGTAAGATTCTCACTCCCTTTCCTTTATTTCCGTCATTGTCTTCAGATTCAGATGGCGACATTCGTCCTGTTCGTTGACACCCCTACTTGGGAATTCCACTATGATCCGGTGCATCATTCGTATCACTTGAAGGAAGGTGCTCGGTTCGTGTTTTTATTTACGTAGGTCGTCCATTTGCACATCCTGTCCCTAGTTATCGTTTTTCTCCTACTTCTCCCTATGGCGATGAAATGGTTTTCGAACATGCACGTCCACTTGATGAAAGAATGTTACGTTCTTATCCCGCCTATCTCCTGTCCATGGTTTTCCAAGTATAATCCACAACGAATATTCTGAACTGATCCTTCAGAGGACCCTCCTACTCATGCTTATCTGAGAGCTCTACTCCTACTCTCCCACGTGTAAGAGAGGGTAGTGAGGAAACGGTTGTTCGCAGAGGTTAGCAAGAAGACCGTCCATGCGACCCCAGCCTGGTGCATCTCGTGTGCCCCCTTCAGGAGGAAGCTCGTAGTGATAAGGTTTCTTCCCCGTTTCCAAGACGGTGGCCCTAGAGTTTTTAAGTAGTCTTAAGAGTGTTATGCATCCAGTTTAGAGTAGCCTTCCTCAGCTTTTAAGGTTATCTAGTTTAAGGTTATCTAGTTTAGGGGCATGATTTCCTTATAAATAGTTTCCTATGGTGTGAATATGTAAGATATGATGTATGAACTTAACTCACCTTTTGAGTGAGGTTATTGTATATATGTTGTGATGTGCATTATGGATGTTATGTGATGGAGCCAATATGATATATTTAGATTCTTAAATGTCTTATTTTACTACCGCTTAATCGTTTATGTTATGCGGGCTCACGATTTCAATTATGTTAAAAAAAAAGGGCTCGTAATTTCACTAAGTATTTTCAAAATATGATGAAAGAACCAAAGCAAAGAGTAAAGTCTAGTCATTAATCAAATTCAACCTAGGTGTATTTGGTTAATTACTAGAGTGTTACAAAGACCACATAAGGATAAACAACAATGGTCAACCAGAGCCAAGATTGTGCAAAATGTGGGAAGAATCATGGAGGTAGACCTTGCTTTGGTGGGCAGAACATATGCTATCGTTGTGAAAGCCAGGACACATAATGAGAGAGTGTCCAAATAGAAATTCAAAACCAACTACAAAGTCACAACAATAGAGTAAGTCTTCACCATAAGTGCTGAAGCGATGTCACGACCCAAGAATTCGACCTAAGGTCAGGAACGTTTAGGATTCAATTGTTCCACTTTGTTTGCCTATGTGTGAATTTCTTGTTTGATTTATGAAAATGGTATTTTGGGATTGTTTTCAAATGAATTTTGAGGGCAAAATTCTTTAAGGTGGGTGGTAATGTAACACCCTGAAATTTATTTAAAAATTAATTTAAACTTTAGTAGTCATAATTTTAAAAATATAATAGTTTGGCAACGATGAAGGTAGCCCAACGACGTTTAAAAAAAAAATCAGGCGGGGTGAATAGTAACCTTGTGGGCCCAACCGCTGGGACCCTAAATTCGACCAGGAGGCATGGAATTAGGAAAACATGGGAATAAGGTTAGAAATAGGTGGGAATGATAATTTTATATTTAAAATTAATTTTGGGCAACTCGTTCAATGGGACCGGTGTTTACCGTCGGAAAAATTTAATGTGCGATTTTAACAGGAAGATATTTTTAGTCACCACAAATGGTCAAAGCTTATCCTTTTAGGACATGTGGAAGGCCAAGATTTAATCTTGGAATCCAAGATTTAATCTTAGCCATCCATTTGCTTTAACACATAAATGATGATTTACTTTACATAATATCTTCAAAGCATTAAATACAAGAGCCAAGTCACATTTTCTTCTCCAAGACACCATCAAATTCGGCCAGCAAGAAAAGAAGAGACCAACCACCATTGTTGTCCTCAAGAGCTTGTTCTTGAGTTCCAAGCCCAAAAACACTAGCCTAGAGTTGTTGAAACATCAAAAGTTCTTCATTAAACTTGTTCTACACCTAATTCTCTACCAATCTAACCAATCAAAATTTTTATTCCTTATCAAAACCTTGTCTTGTACCTCATACCTCACTGATATTAGAGGGGTTTGAAGTTGGATTGGGAGGTTTGGAGGAGAAGGAAGCAAGCTTGGTTAATCTTGAAGCCAAGGAGCTAATAGGTTACTCAAAGTAGGGTTTTTGATGCATTTTCTTGTCAAATTTTTCTGATCTGTTTTGGCATGACCTAGGTCTGAAATTTATGGTTTTATTGCTGGATAATATGTTGATATTGATGTGTGAATTTTGGTGGTGTGTATGGATGGGGTTAAAAAAGGGTTTTTCTTAAAGGAAAATGGGACTAGGCTGCTGGATTCCTAGTTGTCCTGCAAGCAGTAATTATGCACGAATTTTCTGGTATAGTTGTGGGTAATTTCATGAGCTATAAAAATTATATGTTGTATTTCACATCTTGAACTGACTATATGAATTTTCTTGGGTGTTGATTTTAAAGTTTATTGCCTCAAAAAAATCAAGAACCGAAATGTGACTGATGTTGTCTTGGTTGTTAAAACTGAAGCAATAAAATTGTCTGATTTTATTACCATAGAAAATGATTGAACTAGCCCTTGAAATTTTTACACGAAGTTAATAACATGTTGAAGTATATCTGTAAATTTTATTGTGAATTTATTCAATCATTTGCTATGGTTGAAAATTATAATAACTTTGGTCTGAGCTGTGAATTGGTGGCCCTGACCACTGAATTTGTACAATTTATTGAAAGAGTTAGAGCTCGTTTGTCTTGAAATTTTTATGGAGCCTTCTGGACATATTGGGGTATCTCAAGAAATTTTCACAGCCTTTAAATTGATTGTTTGATTCATGAACTAAATCATTCTCCGTAAGCCTGAATTCTGCCAAATGCTGTCTTTGTCCTGGAAATGAATTAAACTCTTGATTTAGGAGTCAAATGAACTTTAGTTCAAGTATGATGTATATGAATGCATGTTAGTGACATTAACGATTGGTTTATGAGGAGTGACTGGGAATCACTTGTGATTTAGTATATATATTTGAAACATTATGAAAGTTAGAAACTATGCTAATGTATGTAGTAAGGTGAGCTTGAGGTTGATGTATGTATCAAGTGAAGAATAAGCCCCCTTTAATCTAAAAAGGGCACGCAAAGGTCCCCTCTTTAGTCTAAAGGGCACGGGAAAGGTCCCCTGAATGTATAAAGACACGAGAGGTCCCTTTTAGTCCAAAAAGGCACAAAACCCCTCGATGTACCAAGGGCATGCAAAGTTGAAAAATGAATTATTATGATATTGAGTAGTATGACATATGCATGTTGAGTGAGTGAGTATTAAAATAAACCCACTTGGAAAAATGACTTTTGAACTTAAAAATAAACCTTTGATGTATGTTGCATGCTCACAATTTTATTAATAAACCGAAGTGACTGGACGATAACGATGACATGAGTGTCATTATATGTTTTGGGGATACCCTAAATTTTGAATTCTCACCCCTATGTGTTTGTTTCGTGTTATCTCAGGTTATTCAAGAGAAGTGAAGCCACAAAGAAGCTGAATTGGAATTCCTGTAGCTTAGTAGTGGAGACTCGTATTTGTTGTACTTAGATGTGTATATGTGTCTATAAATGTAGTAAAGAACGATATGTACTAAAGCTCATAGAAGAACTTCCTTTTGTACTTGACTTATACTAAATAAATACTTTGTTTTCTTGCTGTATATTTTGATAGAACCACGAGTTAGTTACTACACGATTCGATTGATTCTTGCTATAGATAATAATAAAGGTGGTAATTAATGAGTAACAACTCTCGAGTACGACGTCATAACTTAAGAATGAGGTTGTACTTAGGAGGATGTTACCCGGTAGTCCTCGAATAGGTCAACTCAATGTTTGAAGGGGATTATAGTTATGTTTGATATCGAGGTGAAAATCTCGTTTTCCAAACTTTCGGCTCAAAATGACCAAAATACCCCTCCAGCGTTTTACGCGGGTAAAGGTGCCGTTTGAGCCCGAAACTTTCCAGGAAGTTCAGAATAATGTTTATGAATGGGTTGTGATGTTTAGTCGAGCTCGCAGGTCCGGGCAGTTTTAGTGTAAAATTACCATTTTGCCCCTAAACGTGTACAGTGAGTCTAATGATGTAATTAAGCAAACCTAAGCAATATTAGGCTCTAATCGAAGATTAATTTATTTCGATAATTAATCTAGAGTCAAAATAATTTATTAAGGTTAATTAGAACCTAAGATTGCTTGGTTAAACTCTAATTACATTCTTTGATTCAAGATTCCTAGTCATGGAATCTTGAATAGTGTTTCTCTCTCCAATTTCTTAAATTAAGGAATTGTGCCCATACCTCATTTGACTAAGAAAATGGTTTTAAATTGTTAATCTAGCAAGATCACTTCCCAAATCAAGTCTTGACAACCTTAATTAGACATTACCTCACCTAAACACTTTCTTACAAATTCCTAACCAAAACCTTAATCAAAGAAACACCTAAACACATCACTAAACCACAATTACATGAACAATTTATTCTCCCCTTGGCTGCACAAGAATGGCCAACACTCCTCCCCAATTTCCATCACATGTTGATTTTATTTCACTCCAAAGGCCATACCTCAAGCCATACCTTGACCATGCTTGCCATGCCTAAGCCCATACCCATTCAAAGAGATATTTTTCTCCCCAAAGGCCATGAAGAATCATCGGCCATCCTCCTCCAATCAGCCTCCATATTGCAAAATTTCTATAAATACCAAGCCTTGAAGAACTTGGTTACACTTTAGAAGCTTTGCCAAGTTTAGTTTCTTGCATTTTCTTTCATTTTCTCTCAAAGTTCTCTTCATCTTGCTCTTCTTCTTCCTCCCTCAAAGAAACCTTTCCACCACCACAAACCGCTACAAACCGCTACAAACAACCATAAACCACCACTCCCTCACCTCAAACCACCTCTTAAACACTTAACCTTTCCATTCCCAAGCTTGCTTACTCAAGGAAAAATCATCTTCCTTGAGCTTCCTCTTTGGCCGAACACATCCACATTCAAGATTTTTGTCTTCTCATTTCTTTGAAGACTCAAAGCTTTCCTTCATTTCTTTCAAGACTTCCTTAGGTTGGGGTTTTGTTTCAAAGTTTTACTTGTTTTCTTCAAGAAAGGTTCTAGTTTTCTCTTGGTTTCTTTCCTTTTCTTTGCTTTAGTTTTCAGTTTTCTCTTCCTTTCCCCTTAAATGGTTTCGGTTTCCTTTTTCCTTTTTTGAACAAAGTTTGTTAAAAAAGTTAAGTAGATCACAAAAGTTTTGTTAAGAAAATTAATCATATGTTTTCAAAGAGCTCTAAGCTTACCCTTGCCAACCTTAAAGTTGGTCGGCGTTCTAAGAGTTTTACTCTAGATTGAAGCCCATGAGCAATAAAATAAAGAATATGACTTAGTTCTTTGTATGCTTGTTTAGACAAAGTGTTGAGTTTTGTGTCCATTTTCTTGAGCTTGATGATGAAGTTCAAAACCAAAGGCTTCTTTGAAGACTTGGTGCTAAGAACTCTAAAGCTCACTTTATGTTGTTAAGATACATATTGGGTTAAGGTTATAATGTTCCTCTAAAGTCTTGTAAGAGCTCTAGTTAAGATAAAATGAGTTGCATTCATGTTTATGTTTATGCCTTGCATAGCATGTTTATTTTGATGCCATCACTAAGCTCTCAAGAATAACTAAATGAACTTGCATTATCATGTTTAAATTTCCAAGCTTGCATTTCATGTTTATATTTCAAGTCATCACTTAATCTTTAAAGATAATAATGAGGTTGCATCTCATATTTATTTTATGCTCTCACTTTATTTTATAATGAAGAGTAAAATAAGTGCATAGCATGTTTAAGTTTATGCCATCACTTAAATATCCTAGAGCTCAAAGACTTGCCCAAGTATCTTACATAAAGTTTTAGAAAATGGAGGCATTTCAAGAATGCCATTTCGGCCTTGTGATGATGATGATGGACTTGAGATGAGTTCATCTAATCATAAGTGCCCATAGTCTAAGTCTTGGAATTTTTCTAAGCTTAGGTGTACTTAAAGAATCTTATGAACAAAGTTTTATGTTTTAAATCTATTCCTTGAGCTAAATAATTTAGCTACTGACCTTACCCATTTTTGTATGATTTTAATGAGAGGAATTGGTTTCTAAAAGAGTTTTGAGTTCCTAAAATGATTCCAAGAGAAACTAGCAACTTATATGCATTTAAATCATGAGATTATGTGATTATATGATGCTTGTGTTTTCGATTCTTCCTTGTGCAATTGGCCACTATATAAATTCTGTTTTATGGTGTTAAAATGTGTAAAATTATGTTTGAGTGAAGCAAGGAACGATTTAGGGAAGTTAGGAAAGAACAAGTAACTAAAAGGACTTAAAATGTGAATTCTAGAACACTTAGATGCACAAATTGTAAATTCTATTCCAGCATAATTGGACTTAAGAAAAATGGTTTATAATTAGTGGATATGTGTAGGAATCCCTCATAATTGGTTTAGGAGTTGATTATAGAGCCTTAGGCGAAGATGGAACTTAGAAAGGGTCAAAGACGGAGATTTAGAACCAGTAAGCATATGACAAAATTCTGCCCAAAGTAATGAAGTGTTGTTTGGTTATGTTAGTAAGCATAAACATTAGAGAAAATTATAGGTAATGATCCCTAGGTGTAATAAAGATCCATAATGAAAGTTAGAATAATTAGAACATAAGTTTAAGACCGTAAGGGGTAAAGCATAAGACACCATGAGATAGCAGGTGTGATGTGAGAATGAGACGAGTGGGTATACTCATGATGAATATGAATATGTTAATGCCATGAATATGAGACTATATGTGTGTTTGTGACATGTTGTTGTGATGAATGTGGTATGCTATGCTTAAGATGCATAGAATGCGAAATGTGAAAGAATTTGGAAGGTATGCTCCTGTGATTAAGAGATTTATTTGATCAAGAAATTTCATGAGAACAACATGTGTGATTTGAGTTATGTGGCATGACTCAAATTTGAGGAAATTGGAGTGTAGTCGTTATGCTGAATTTCCGTCAAATTTGAGGGACTTAAGAAAGTTTTGAAAAGAAAGATTTTTATATGTGACATGCTAAGACGCATTTCTCCTGGTACGGTGAGAGAAAGGAAACCGGTGGGGGGTATGGTTGAGACCATATGGAAGCGGCCAATGTCACCAATCTTAACCAGATGATGCGTTTCGTAAGGAATGTACTCTCCTGCTACGGTGGAGAAGGTAAAACCAGAGGGCATGGACATTAGCTTGCCAAAGCGGACAAAGTCCTGGTCTTAACAAGTTGATGCATTTCAGAGAAGGAAGAAAGTCCCATGATGGGTGATTCCTTAGTCCCTACCCATACTCTAAAGTCGGATTTATATTTTTATGATTATGATATGCTTATCAAGAGGATAAGTAAGAACTAGTGACGACTAGTTAAGGTATGAGCTCATAGCCTAGTATAAGGGGTCGGTTACTATTTTTACATACCATGATGTCACAAGTTTGAGAAATGAGAAAAGATGTAAGGCATTTTGCTTGTGAAAGAGAGAAGTTGATTATAAGAAAGTACATGCCACTTATATGAGAAATGGTTTTTGATGAGATGTTTTATTAGCTGCATAAAGTATTGCCATGCATCCATGTCCTTGTTATGCTGCATTCATGCATTAAGATTCATAATAAAAGACATGACCTTGGATAATTGCTTTTATGAAAACCTCATAATGAACTTTGCATGTATAACCTTTTTGTAATAAACCCAAGGTTCCTGGGAGGTAAACGATGACACTAGAATAGGAGGATTCCCTCCTGAGTTCTTTAGCAAGATTCTCACCCCTCTCTTTGTTTCTTTTTCCCTTACGTCTCCAGACCACGATGACGTCGTTCATGATCTTCGTTGACACGCCAATATGGGAGGTGCACTACGATCAAGATAGTCAGTCTTACCATTTCGAGGGTCGTTGTGCCATGCGCATTTTTGCATACATGGGACGCCCATTTGCATTCCGTCTCCAGCTTCGTTTCACCCGACCTCTCCCTACGTGATGATTTGATCTTTGAGAGGACGCGACACTGTGATGGGCAGAACCGTCATGCCTGACCTTCATCTTCTCCGCGCAGTTCTCCCAAGTACGTTCCTCGCTCGAGGCATTCGAGACCGATCGTAGAAGGATTCCCCTACTCATCCTTCTCGGAGGGTCTGCCTATAGTTCCCATGGATATCAAGGGGCAGAGAGGATACGATGACATAGCGGAGGCTAGCTTGGCACCCGAGATGCGCCCACGTCGAGAGGTCATGTGGATCCACCTTTCCATTTGTACACGCCAGAGGAGCTTGCAGTTCATTGGGTATGTACCTTAAGGGACGAGGAGTAGCGTCATCAATAGTTCAAGGGAGGAAGTAGCCATGGCTTGGGATTGATCTTTTGGGGTTTTCCATGTATTTGTTGTTTATGTTTGTGGTTATTTTATGTTTCCTGTACTACAAGCTCTCCACTTATATGGGTATGACTTTATGCTTTCTTATATTTTAGTTGGTATATTCAGTTATGTATTAAACTATGGTATTTAATATTATGATGGTTGTTTCTATGGTTGAGGCGTTCTTTCTTGCTTTATATTGCATGATTTATTTCCTCTGCTGCTTACGTTTCGCTTATGTTGTACGCGTTGGCTCGCATTTTGTTTTACATATTCTCTTTCAAAAAAGAAAAAAATTTACCCATATTTTCCGCTAAGTAATTTTACAAATGAGTTTAAAAGGAAGTAATAACTAATAATTAACTTTAATACGTCCTAGCGTGTTGGTTAAATATTAGGTGTTAACCATGATGTCACAAGTTTGAGAACGAGGAAAGATGCGAAGTATCTTACTTATGAAAGAGAAAGGTTGATTATGAGAAATTACATGCCATTTATATGAGAATTAATTATTGATGATATGTTTTATTGGTTTGTTTGCATAAAGTACTGCCATGTATTCATATTTGCAATGCTGCATACATGGACTAAGATTCATTATAAAAGACACGGGCCTTGGATAAATACTTTTATAAAACCTCATAATGAACTTTTGCATGTTACACCTTTTCATAATAAACCCAAGGTTGAGAATATAACAATGACATTAGGATAGGAGGATTCCTCCTGAGATTCTTAACAAGTTCTCACCCCTCTTTCTTCTTTTCCGTTACGTCTTAGAATTCAATGGCGTCGTTCGTGATCTCATTGATACAGATTTGGAAGGTGTACTACGATTCGGAGCACCAGTCATATCATTTTGAAGGGTGTTCTGTCGTATTTTTGCATACATAGGACGCTCTTTGCACATCCGGTCTCAGCTTCATTTCTCCAACCTCTTCGCGACAATTTGATCTTCGAGAGGACGGCCAGGTGACGGGCGGACCGCAGGTACAAACCTTCATCTTTGGCAATGCTGACTATGAAGTCGTTCCCCTCATCCTTGCTGTGGGAGGACCTCTGATGTCTTCTCGACATGACCCTTTAGAAGGCTCTCCCTCAATACCATGGTCATGGTAGGGGTGGCAAGGATAGTCTCTAAGCTGAGGCTTGTGAACGCGTATATGAGCCAGAGGCGCCCACGCCAAGGAGGCCAAGTTGTTCCACGGTTCGCATGCCTACGCCCCCTCTTCATGGGCTCGTAGGAGCTCCGCAATTTGAGATACTCTCTGGGTCAGAAGGATCAAGATATCTCGTAGTGTTAGAGTGGAGGGCTGTTTTAGCTGGGGTTTTAGCTTGAGGGCCTTTCATGTCTTGCTGTTTGTGTTTCCTTTTATGTATTTCCTGTTATATCCTCCAACTCCCCACCTTGTACGGGTATGATTATGTTCCATTTTATTTCATAATGTATTTTTAACTATGTATCATCTATGCTATTTAATGTCATGTTATTGGTTTTATGAATGGAGGTGCTGAAATGCCTTTATATTGTATGTTTAATCTCTTTTGCTTCGTTTCGCTCATAATAGTACACAATGGCTCGCATTTTGTTTTATATAGCAAAAAAAAAAGTTTACTGTTTCCGTTAAGTAATTTTACAAATGAATTTAAAATGAAGCAATAACTGATAATTAATCTTAATACGTCCTAAGTATTTGGGGTTAAATATTCAGGTGTTAATTTATGGTACTTCAAGATTCGATGCATGGAGCATGAGGGTATTGGACTGACCATGTTTGTAGGCATGATACGGTAGTATGTCATGTATAGTGCTTAGCTAATAGAGATAAGCTATAGGATAGACATGCATGACGTCTGCTTGCTTGTGCCATGGTAACTAGCTCATCTAGTTTGGAATATTGAGCTGATCACCTCAGTGTTTGTTGACTTGTATGTTTAGGGACCAATGGCACCTCGTAGACAAAATAGGAATGCGAACGAAGGTGAATAAGGGAACAAGCCGGTACTTGCTGTTTGTGAGATGGCGAGAGCGATGGAATGTATGTTTGATCGCATGAACCAACAAAGGGATGTACTCAAGGTCCCCCTTGAGGCCATGGAGCAAGCCCATTTTGGGGAGTTCGCAAGGCCAATCCCTAACCTTTCGTGGAGCCTTGAACCTGGACAGATGAATAAATCAAGAACATGGGAAAGATCTACTCGGTAGTTGCCTACTTGGAAGGCAGAAGGTCACCTTCATCATACATGATGGAGTCGGATGCAGAGTTCTGGTGACGGCACAAGAGGTTGCTTGAAGCTATGGACAAGCAATCAGACTTGGAAGGTCAAGACCTACTTCTATGAGAAGTATTTAGAACTTGAGTGGAGAATGCGAAGGACATCGAGTTCATGCACGCTGACAGGAGGATCTTCTACGCCAAGTACACGGCGAAGTTGGAGGAGCTGATTAAGTTTTCTCAGGTTTTAGGGAATCCGATGAAGTTTGGAAGTGTGTAAGTTAAAGCTGGTTTGAGGGCCGAACTTAACGTGACGGTGACGCATGGAGATTAGGGCTTCCATCCTAGTCAACAAGTCAGAATCATAGAGGAGGGGCACAAGAGTTAGGCACGGGCGGAGCGTGCCGTGGGTTGGGACCTCAAGCCCCGTGGTTCAAGCCGCAACATTAGAACCGGTCAAGAAGCCACTACCATTCCTACCAACCCAACAGTTCAAGCAACAACAACAAAAAGGACATGTCAACCAACCCTTTCGGCAACACCTAAGGTCGCCGTTCAACCATAACGCGTTCAACCATAATGGTCGCGGGAACCGCAATAATCAACAAGGAGGATCGGGCGGTCCTCGTAACAACCACCAAGGAGGGCCCAATGAGAACAGACAGAGGCGCCCCGGAGCCTCTTCTTCCCTGGACCAACAGGAGAGTATGTCCCGCTGCGGAAGAGTCATGGTAATCTCCCTCCATGCAGGGCAGGAGTGCTGCTTCGATGTGGCAAGCCGGCCACTACGCCAAGGTTCCGGAAGCGAAGGGCCATCAAGTCAAAACCCAGGCCGCAACACCAAGGGAGGGTCTTCACCCTTAATGCGGAAGACGCCGCAAATCCAACGACCTCATTGAAGGTAAGTGCGAAATAAGTGGTAGAACCTTAATCTACTGTATGACTCTGGTGCTACTCATTCTTTCATCTCACATGCTAGTGTCGAGTCTTTGAATTTGAAAGTTTCTAAACTTCTTTTGATCTTATTGTCTCTACCCCACAAATCGCCCTGTACATACCTATAACTACTATTTAAATTGTCATCTTATTGTTGAAAATAGGTCTTTTATCATATATTTGATTTGTTTACCTTTGAAGACATAGGAGTAATCCTTGGCATGGATTGGCTCTACGCAAACCATGTGTTGTTAGATTGTTATATAAAAATCGTCATCTTTCGTCATCCCCTAGCAACACTAGTCAAACCTTGAAGCTTAATAAATTTTTTAAAGTCTTCTGTAGTGGGGAGAAAACTAAGGGATATGTCTTTCCTACCACTAGTGAGGTAGAATTTGAGTAGAAAATAGATGATATCCTAGTAGTGAGAGAGTATCCCGAATATTTTTGGAGACACCGAGTTCCCTCCTGAGAGAAGTGGAGTTCTCCATTGGTTGGTTCGGGATAAGGACCTATTTCTATAGCCCCATATAGATGTCACCCTTGGAGTTAAAGGAGTTAAAAACCAGGTTGAGGATATTCAGAGTTTTATAAGACCTAGTGCTTTATTTGGGAGGTGGTCTTATTTGTAAGAAGAAGGATGGAAGCATGAGGTTATACATAGATTATAGGCAATTGAATCGAGTAATGGTAAAAAATAAATACCCTTGCCTAGGATTGATGATCTCATGGACCAATTGAAAGGAGCGGTGGTATTCTCAAAGATTGCTTTAAGGTTCAGGATACCACCAGGATTAGGGTAAGAGATGAGGATATACCTAAACCCCTTTAGAACACGATACAGAACTTTGAGTTCGCGTAATGTCTTGGATTGACAAATGCTCCCGCCGTGTTCATGGACTATATGAATAGGATCTTTAGACCCTATTTAGATAAGTTCGTGGTCATTTTCATAGATGATATACTCATTTATTCGAAGACCCATAGGGAGTATGAACGTCATCTAAGGTTGGTTTTAGAGGTTTTGAAGGAGAAGAAGTTATACGTGAAGCTTTCTAAGTGTGAATTTTGGTTGGAGGAAGTGAAGTTTTTAGAACGTGTAGTGTTGAAAGGAGGTATAGCTATTGACCCGGTAACATGAAGGATAATGAATTGGGAAGACCAACCACCATAACGAAAATATGGAGCTTTTTGGGTTTAGGCAGGCTATTACTATAGGTTTATAAAAGGATTTTCTAGATCGCCTTCCCTAACCAAGCTCACTAGGAAGAACACCCGGTTTCATGGAATCAGAGATGAGAAAAGCTTTCAAGAGCTAAAAAGGAAGTTAACCTCGACCCAAGTTTTGGTTTTACCCGACCCAATGTACCTTTTGAGGTATATTGTGACGCTTAGAGCAAGGGTTTAGGCTGTGTGTTGATGCAAAATAGGCAAGTAGTAGCTTATGCATCTAGACAACTCAAGCCTCACGAGGTGAATTACCCACCCATGACCTAGAGTTGGCCGCTATAGTGTTTGCCTTGAAGATATGGAGGCATCACTTGTATGGTGTAAGGTTTGAAGTTTTCTCTGATCATAAGAGTCTTAAGCATCTCTTTGATTAGAAGGAGTTAAACATGAGGTAGAGAAGGTGGATGGAGTTTCTAAAGTACTATGATTTCGACTTAAGTTACCACCCGGCAAGGCTAATGTGGTCGCGATGCCTTGAGTCGAAAATCATTGCATATCTCACATGATGGTTAAGAAGTTAAGTTAATAGAGAAGTTTAGAGATTTAAATTTGGGATGTCTGTGTCAAATGAGAGTATGAAGATGTGTCACCTTAGTGTGACTAGTGGGTTAAGCAGAGGGTTATTATAGCACAAGTGGAGAATGAGGAGTTTAGAGACTCTGAGGAGGTTAAGGCGGGTAAGCTAGAGGGTTTTGAGCAAGGACCCGATGGTTTGTGGAGGTTTGAGGGACGGTATTGGTGCCACAAAATGGTGACCTTGGGAGAGTATCTTGGAGGAGGCTCACAAAAGCCACTTCACCATTCATCCGATGCTACCAAGATGTATAAGGATTTAAAGAAGATGTTCTGGTGGCAGGATTGAAAAAGGATGTAGTTGCTTGGGTTAGTAAGTGTTTGGTCTGTCAAAAGGTGAAGATGAGCACCAAAAGCCTTAGGAATGTTGCAACCCTTGCCTATCCCCAAGTGGAAGTGGGATAACATCTCTATGGATTTTGTGACCGCCTCCAGGACCAAGCCGGCCATGATGCTATTTGGGTAATAGTGCAGGTTAACTAAGTTAGCCCATTTCCTACCTATCAAGATTACCTTTTCCCTCAACAAGTTAGCCCGTTGTACATACAAGAGATAGTAAGGTTGCATGAGTTCCATCGACGATAATCTGAAATAAAATTCTGCGTTTACATCATGTTTTTGGGAAGCCTTTCAAAGGGCGTTTGGTTCAAGCTCATTTAAGCACGGCTTACCACCCTCAACAATGGCCAATCAAAAAGAACCAAACCTTGGAAGATATGTTGAGGGCGTGCGTTTGGATAGAAAAGGAAGTTGGGATAAGAGCCTCCACTTGGAGTTCACATATAACAACGTTATCATGCAAGCATCGGTATGACAGGATACGAGGCCTTGTATGGAAGGAAGTAATCCCTTTGTGTTGGCATGAACCTGGAGAACAAAGCATGTTGGAAATAGTGAAGGAAACCACAGAGCAAATAAGAAAAATTAAGGATAGAATCTTTGTAACGCCCAATTTTTGCTATTTGAGTACAAATGACCAAAATGTCCCTAAAGTCATTTTTACCCGAAATTAAAGGGCAGTTGCCGCAATCTCGAATGGGTAAACTCAATGTTTGAAAGGGGTTATAACTGTTATGTTTGATATTCAAGGTGAAAATCGATTTTCCAAACTTTTGGCTAAAAATGACCAAAATACCTCCTGTTCTCTTATATGGGTAAAAGGTGCCGTTTGAGCCCAGAACTTTTCAGGAAGTTTGGAATGATGTTTATGAGTGATATTTGATGTCTAGTTAGGTAGGAAGGTAGGCAGTTCTAGTGCAAAATTACCATTTTGTCCTTAACGTGTATAGTGAGCCTAATGACGCAATTAAGCAAATCTAAGCAATATTAGGCTCTAATTGAAGATTAATTTATTTCGATAATTAATCTAGAGTCAAAATAATTTATTAAGGTTAATTAGAACCTAAGATTGCTTAGTTAAACTCTAATTGCATTCTTTAATTCAAGATTCCTAGTCATGGAATCTTGAATAGTATTCTCTCCAATTCCTTAAATTAAGAGTTGTGCCATACCATTTGACTAAGAAAATGAATTTAATTTATTAATCTAGTATGACCACTCTCCTAATCAAGTCTTGACATCCTTAATTAGCCAATTACCTTACCTAAAACACCTTCTTACAAACTCCTAATCAAAACCTTAATCAAAGAAATATAACACTCTAGTAATTAACCAAATACACCTAGGTTGAATTTGATTAATGACTGATTTTACTCTTTGCTTTGGTTCTTTCATCATATTTTGAAAATACTTAGTGAAATTACAAGCCTTTTTTTTTAACATAATTGAAATCATGCCGCATAACATAAACGATTAGCGGTAGTAAAATAAGACATTTAAGAATCTAAATATATCATATTGGCTCCATCACATAACATCCATAATGCACATCACAACATATATACAATAACCTCACTCAAAAGGTGAGTTAAGTTCATACATCATATCTTACATATTCACACCATAGGAAACTATTTATAAGGAAATCATGCCCCTAAACTAGATAACCTAAACTAGATAACCTTAAAAGCTGAGGAAGGCTACTCTAAAACTGGGATGCATAACACTCTTAAGACTACTTAAAAACTCTCTAGGGCCACTGTCTTGGAAACGGGGAAGAAACCCGATCACTGACGAGCTTCCTCAGAAGGAGGCACACGGATGCACCGGCTGGGTCGCATGGACGGTCTTCTTGCTAACCTCGGCTGAACAACTGTTTCCTCACTACCCTCTCTTACACGTGGGAGAGTAGGAGCGAGAGCTCTAGAATAAGCATGAGTAGGAGGGTCCTCTGAAGGATCAGTTTCAGAATATCTCGTTCGTGGATTATACTCTGGAAAACCATGGACAGCGGATGAGGCGGGATAAGAACGTAACATTCTTTCATCAAGTGGACGTGCATGTTCGAAAACCATTTCATCGCCATAGGGAGAAGTAGGAGAAAAACGATAACTAGGGAGGATGTGCAAATGGACGACCTACGTAAATAAAAACACGAACCGAGCACCTTCCTTCAAAGTGATACGAATGATGCACGGATCATAGTGGAATTCCCAAGTAGGGGTGTCAACGACAGGACGAATGTCGCCATCTAAATTGAAGACAATGACGGAAATAAAGGAAAGGGAGTGAGAATCTTACTAAAGAATTCAGTAGGGTATCTCCTTCTACGGTGTCATCATCAAAGTCTCCAGGAATCTCGGGTTATTATAAAATAGTGAACATACGAAGATTAAATTTTAAGTTCAGAAAATACTTTTACCGAGATTTGGCCAATTTTAATTATGCGTCTTATAATGCATCATAATCTTAACATGTCATATTTATAATGAACTTTTCTTTTATCATTACATCATATTCCTCATCATCATCATTAATATAACATGCATAGAAGAACATCATATTTCTCATCATCAACTCATGTATGTTATATCAGAAGAATATCATAATAGCTACACATGGACATGGTGCACATAATTTATTTCTTTAGTACCTTAGGTGACTTTAAAATCTTATCATCCTCATTATTTTCCTTGGGCCACCCTATACTCCACCCTTTTGGGAGTAATCTAGGTTATGAGCTCATACCTTACTAGTCGTCACTAGCATATACTTATCCTTTTTGATAAGTTAAAGTCCTAACTCTACCCTTTTGAGAGAGGGTTAGGGGCTAGAATCACCTTTTCACCACCTATAGTTTGATGGGTCCAAAGGATCATTTTCTTATAAATTTTAAGTCACCAATAAGTCTTTGCATGTTACAACTCGCAATTCATAATAATTCTAACATTTTCTTATTTACAGTCTTATTAAGGAATAATATATATCAACTATAATCATGCATCTGGAGATTCCAGGAAAGAGAGGTGGGTCACAATGGACACGCTTAAATACCAAATCTTTCCTTAGCCAGAATCTTTCCAAATTGCACTCTTAAGTAATACACTTTCTTAGGTAACAAAATATGTCTTTATTTCATGCATAAGTTTTCATTGTTTGCAACAACAACTATAACATACAAACCAGGGAATCAATCAATGACACCAAATTCTTAATAAGCATCAAATCACATTTTAAGTACACATAAAATTACTAGCTTCCCATAAAATTCTTACAAAGTTTTAAAACTCTTTTAGAACTAATTCTTTTTGTTAAACTTGAAAGAAGTCATAGGACTTTAGGCCTAACTTAACCATGGGACCGATTTATAACTCAAAAGAATGTTCATAGTTAAATCTTTCACTTAAGATAAAAGGAGCAAGTCTTGAGCTTTAGAGATTTAGGTGACATCTTAGAATTATTACCATGCTATGCAACCTTATTTTAATCTTATCTTTATAAGGTGATAGCTTGGAATTATAAACATGATATGCAATTCCATTTCTTTATCTTTAAGATTTAAGGTGATGACTTGAAAATTAAACATGATGCAAGAACTTGTAATATAAACATGATGCAAGAAGCTGAAGCGGCGTAATCCGCAGGGAGTGAGGGAGAAGAGAATCTTAGCAAGCGGAGCGGCGGTAGTCCGGGACCGGTGAGGGAGAAGAGAATTACATTTTTTAAGCTCCAATTCTCAAGACTTCTTAAAGAATAAATTCTTTAACTCCAATTATCTCATTTCTTCGCTTATGATTCATAGGCAAGTCTTTGAGCTCTAGGATTTTTAGGTGATGACATAAAATAAACATGCCATGCATTGATTCTTTTAGCCATTATAAAATAAAGTGAGAGCATAAAATAAACATGAGATGCAACTTCTTTATTATCTTTAGAGATTAAGTGACAACTTGAAATTTAAACATGAAATGCAAGCTTGAAATTTAAACATGAGATATGCAAGTTCATTTATTTATTCTTGAGAATTTAGTTATGACATAAAATAAATATGGTGCAAGACATAAACTTAAACATGGATGCAAGTTCACTTGATCTCTTTACTAGAGCTCCTTCAAGACTTTAAGAAAATTATGATTTCAACCCAATATATGTATCTTAGCAAGACAAAGTAAAAAAAAATACATATTTCATATTCAAACCTCAAGATAAAAACATTATTCTTTAAAGTTTTGCATTAAATGGAATGTTCAAGCTTTAGAGGCCTAACTTGTGATGGATTTACAACCCATATTCAAGGTCCTCATCATCAAGCCATCATTTCATTCCTTCCTAGGCCATTTGGCCGAAACCATGAAAGGAAAATAAGGAAAGAAAAACTGAAATTTTAGAAGCTTTGGAAACTAGTGAAACCTTCAAGTTTTAGAGATCTAACTTGTGAAAGCTTTGCAACCAACACTCAAGAATCTCATCATCAAACCATGGTCTCATCATAAGCTAGGCCATATGGGAAATACTTTAAAAAGAAAGGAAGAAGAAACTGAAAATGAAAACTTAAAAGAAAGCTCATGAAAACATCATTTTTGAGCTAGAAACATAACTTGTCTTAGCATAAAATGAACTTAGAAACACCTCCCTACCTAATTTGATTTGAAAGAAAGGAAGAGAACTTGGTTTCCTTGAGTGAAATGAAGCAAAATATCCTTGAAAAGCTGAAGGGAGAATTTGGCCAAGAGAAAGAAAGAAAGAAAGCTTTTGGTGCTCCTAAGACTAGAATTTGTGTAAGTTATGAACTAAGCATCTAAACTATCTTCAAGCATGCCTATTTATAGAGATTTTGCAGCTCATAAATGGACAAAGGAAGGAAGGAAATCTGACCAAAAATTAGAGAAAAAAAATAAGGAAGAAAAATCATTTTGTTTGGTGGCTTAAAACATGGAATCATGTTTCCATGTTTTCATGATTCTTTGTTTTCATTCTTTGGATTTTTGTGTAATAATTTTCTGACTTATTACTCAATAATTTCAGCCATTACAGCCTTGTGGAAGAGGATTTTGTGTGTTCCATGTATTATTTAGGTGTAGGCAAGGTATTCATGCAATTTAGAGAATTTACGGTTAAGGGCTTAAGTGAATTACTAAGCAATTTGGGTGTTTTAAGCAATTTTAGGTTCTAATCAATCTAAATAAATAATTTTGACTCTAGATTAGTAATTAGAATTTAATAAGCTTTAATTTGAGCCTAATATTGTTTAGGTTTCGTTAACAAATCGAAAATCTCAAAATTTGCAAAACTGCACAACGAGGGGCAAAAACGTCAATTTAACCCAAAACTGCCCGGGACCATTCGGACTTAACCAAGGGTCATTCATAACTTAAAAACACCTTTTAAAATATTTTAGTGAGGTTCGACTAAGGGCACGCAAATCGGAGTTAAAACGGCCGCGGGGCGTTTTGGTCATTTCGCGTCGAAACTCAAAATTGAGATTCTTCTCCTCTATTAACACACATAGCACAAACAATCCTTTATTATCCTCAAAACATCCCCTTGAGGATGGGTGGGGCCCACGATCCTCATTTCTGAGTAAAATAACCTAGGGGCATTTTGGTCATTTTACACATCCAGGAAATCGGGGTTTGCAATGCTTGTACCAATTGCTCCTAACTTCTTTCTAACGTTATATTCCTTTATTGAGAATTGTTTGGTCTCAAATTTTATATAATATTTACCTACGGTAATTTGGTAATTTCTAATGACAGTAAAAATTCCAGTAAAAATTGGGGCGTACATTTCTCCCACTCCTTAAAGAATTTCACCTCGAAATTCGTTCCATTAGGAATAGCTCGGGGTATTGTGCTTGCATATCTGATTCCAGCTCCATGTAATTCTCGGTTTCACCTCGTCCCCATGCTACTTTGATCAAAGGTACAACCTTATTCTCACTGCTTACTCCTTGGTCAATGATTCTCGTGGGTAATAAGTTAAACGTTAGGTCATATCTTAATTGTACATGTCTGCTCTAGTACATGACTTGGGTTAGAATAATATTTTTTAACTGGGAACATGGAAAACATCATGAAGGTTGGACAACTTGGGGGTAAGGCTATCGATAGGCTTGGATCCTACTTTGTTAAGGATTTCAAACGGCAGGAAATTCTGGGCTCAATTTCTTTACTTTCATTGCTCGTCCTATGCATTATGGTTGGGGTGATTCTTAGGCATGGTCCACTTCTTGAAAATCTGGTTTTCTCCTATAGTTGCTAACCTATCCAAGGAATAAGTCACTTTAATAGGTAAAAAGTGGGCTGACTTTCAACCAATCCAAATTACCCATATGGCATCATGATTCGCTTCAGTCCTCTACATAATTCGAATCCATGGAGATCCTATTCGGCTTGTCAGGGATCGCAAGGTTGCAGCATCCAGAAGGTTTTTGGCTTCAATCTTCACTTTTTGACACACCAGCACTTACTCACCCATGTGCACACATCCTTCTTCAATCCTGGCCACCAACATCTTCTTCAAATCTTGATACATCTTCGTGGCACCTGGATGAAGGGTAAAATGGCTCTTATGGGCTTCCTCCAAAATATCCTTCGGAGGTCACCATGCGGTACACATATACGACCTTCAAACCTCCATAAACTATCATTCCTTTGGGTAAAACCTTTCAACTTCTCAGCTTCTCCTCTAAGGTCTCTTGAAATTCCTGTATCTTTCCTTTGGGCTTGAGCAATTCTTTCCTTGAATTCACTCGTCACACTAAGGTGACAAGCTTTTATGCCCTTAGTGTAACACTAGTAATTAACCAAATACACCTAGGTTGAATTTGATTAATGACTAGACTTTACTCTTTGCTTTGGTTCTTTCATCATATTTTGAAAATACTTAGTGAAATTACGAGCCTTTTTTTTTTAACATAATTGAAATCGTGAGCCGCGCATAACATAAACGTTAAGCGGTAGTAAAATAAGACATTTAAGAATCTAAATATATCATATTGGATCCATCACATAACATCCATAATGCACATCACACATATATACAATAACCTCACTCAAAAGGTGAGTTAGTTCATACATCATATCTTACATATTCACACCATAGGAAACTATTTATAAGGAAATCATGCCCTAAACTAGATAACCTTAAACTAGATAACCTTAAAAGCTAGGAAGGCTACTAAAAGGGATGCATAACACTCTTAAGCTACTAAAAACTCTCTAGGGCCAGTGTCGGAAACGAGGGAACAAACCCGATCCACCTGATGAGCTTCCTCGAAAGGGGGCACACGAATGCACCAGGCTAGGGTCGCATGGACGGTCTTCTTGCTAACCTCGGCTGAACAACTGTTTCCTCACTACCTCTCTTGCACGTGGGAGAGTAGGAGCGGAGCTCAGAATAAGCATGAGTAGGAAGGTCCTTCTGAGGATAGATTTCAGAATATCTCGTCGTGGATTATCTCTGGAAAACCATGGACAGCGGATGAGGCGGGATGAGAACGAAACATTCTTTCATCAAGTGGATGTGCATGTTCGAAAACCATTCATCGCCATAGGGAGAAGTGGGAGAAAACGATAACTGGGCAGGATGTGCAAATGGACGACCTACGTAAATAAAAACACGAACCGACACCTTCCTTCAAAGTGATACGAATAATGCAGGATCATAGTGGAATTCCCAAGTAGGGGTGTCAATGAACGGACGAATGTCGCAGTCTAACTTGAAGACAATGAAGAAATAAAGGAAAGGAGTGAGAATCTTACTAAAGAATTCTCAGTAGGGTATCTCCTTCTACGGTGTCATCATCAAAGTCTCCAGGAATCTCGGGGTTATTATAAAATAGTGAACATACGAAGATTAAATTTTAAGTTTCAGAAAATACTTTTACCAAGATTCGACCAATTTTAATTATGCGTCTTATAATGCATCATAATCTTAACATGTCATATTTATAATGAACTTTTCTTTTATCATTACATCATATTCCTCATCATCATCATCAATATAACATGCATAGAAGAACATCATATTTCTCATCATCAACTCATATATGTTATGCAGAAGAATATCATAATAGCTACACATGGACATGGTGCACATAATTTATTTCTTTAGTACCTTAGGTGACTTTAAAATCTTATCATCCTCATTATTTTCCTTGGGCCACCCTATACTCCACCCATTTGGGAGTAATCTAGGTTATGAGCTCATACCTTTCTAGTCGTCACTAGCATATACTTATCCTTTTGATAAGTTAAAGTCATGACTCTACCCTTTTGAGAGAACGGGTTAGGGGGCTAGAATCACCTTTCACCACCTTTTCACCAACGGACAGTAGAGGTAGAAGAGAATCTTAAGCAACCGAGCGTAAGTCGGCGTAGGACCGAGTAAGGGAGAAGAGAATTACATTTTTTTTTTAAGCTCCAATTCTCAAAACTTCTTAAAGAATAAATTCTTTAACTCCAATTATCTCATTTCTTCGCTTATGATTCATAGGCAAGTCTTTGAGCTCTAGGATTTTTAGGTGATGACATAAAATAAACATGCCATGCATTGATTTTTTTAGCCATTATAAAATAAAGTGAGAGCATAAAATAAACATGAGATGTAACTTCTTTATTATCTTAAGAGATTAAGTGACAACTTGAAATTTAAACATGAAATGCAAGCTTGAAATTTAAACATGGGATATGCAAGTTCATTTATTTATTCTTGAGAATTTAGTTATGACATAAAATAAATATGCCAAACATAAACTTAAACATGGATGCAAGTTCACTTGATCTCTTTACTAGAGCTCCTTCAAGACTTTAAGAAAATTATGATTTCAACCCAACATATGTATCTTAGCAAGACAAAGTAAAAAATATATATTTCATATTCAAACCTAAGATAAAAACATTATTCTTTAAAGTTTTGCATTAAATGGAATGTTCAAGCTTTAGAGGCCTAACTTGTGATGGATTTACAACCCATATTCAAGGTCCTCATCATCAAGCCATCATTTCATTCCTTCCTAGGCCATTTGGCCAAAACCATGAAAGGAAAATAAGGAAAGAAAAACTGAAATTTTAGAAGCTTTGGAAACTAGTGAAACCTTCAAGTTTTAGAGATCTAACTTGTGAAAGCTTTGCAACCAACACTCAAGAATCTCATCATCAAACTATGGTCTCATCATAAGCTAGGCCATATGGCCGAAATATTTAAAAAGAAAGGAAGAAGAAACTGAAAATGAAAACTTAAAAGAAAGCTCATGAAAACATCATTTTTGAGCTAGAAACATAACTTGTCTTAGCATAAAATGAACTTAGAAACACCTCCCTACCTAATTTGATTTGAAAGAAAGGAAGAGAACTTGGTTTCCTTGAGTGAAATGAAGCAAAATATCCTTGAAAAGCTGAAGGGAGAATTTGGCCAAGAGAAAGAAAGAAAGAAAGATTTTGGTGCTCCTAAGACTAGAATTTGTGTAAGTTATGAACTAAGCATCTAAACTATCTTCAAGCATGCCTATTTATAGAGATTTTGCAGCTCATAAATGGACAAAGGAAGGAAGGAAATCTGACCAAATATTAGAGAAAAAAAATAAGGAAGAAAAATCATTTTGTTTGGTGGCTTAAAACATGGAATCATGTTTCCATGTTTTCATGATTCTTTGTTTTCATTCTTTGGATTTTTGTGTAATAATTTTCTGACTTATTACTCAATAATTTCAGCCATTACAGCCTTGTGGAAGAGGATTTTGTGTGTTCCATGTATTATTTAGGTGTAGGCAAGGTATTCATGCAATTTAGAGAATTTACGGTTAAGGGCTTAAGTGAATTACTAAGCAATTTGGGTGTTTTAAGCAATTTTAGGTTCTAATCAATCTAAATAAATAATGTTGACTCTAGATTAGTTATTAGAATTTAATAACCTTTAATTTGAGCCTAATATTGTTTAGGTTTCATTAGACAAATCGAAAATCTCAAAATTTGTAAAACTACAAGGGGGCAAAACGGTAATTTAACCCAAAACTGCCCCATCCGGACTTAACCAAGGGTCATTCATAACTTAAAAACACCTTTTAAAATATTTTAGTGAGGTTCGGACAGTTGGCACGCAAATCGGAGTTAAAACGCAAGGGCGTTTTGGTCATTTCGCGTCGGAACTCAAAATGAGATTCTTCTGCTCTATTAACACACATAGCACAAACAATCCTTTATTATCCTCAAAACATCCCCTTGAGGACGGGTGGGGCCCACGATCCTCATTTTCTGAGTAAAATAACCTCGGGGCATTTTGGTCATTTTACACATACAAAATTGGGATTTTCAATGCTTGTACGAATTGCTCCTAACTTCTCTTCTAACGTTATATTCCTTTATTGAGAATTGTTTAGTCTCAAATTTTATATAATATTTACCTATAGTAATTTGGTAATTTCTAATGACAGTAAAGATTACAAGTAAAAATTGGGCATTACACTTAGTGGTCAAGGTCATCCCTAAATTTAGGTCTCTAAGACCTCAATTAACTCAACCATCACCATCAAACGGGACACTTGTAAGGATTTCCTCTTAGGGCATGAGCTACAACATTAGCTTTACCTGGATGAGAGTTTAACCCGAAATCATAATCTTTTAAAAACTCCATCCACACTTCTTTGCCTCATGTTTAGCTCTTTTTGATCAAAGAGATATTTCAAACTCTTGTGATCGGAAAACACCTCAAACCTCGCTAGGTATAAATGATGTCTCCAAATCTTTAAGCAAACACGAGCGGCTAACTCAAGGTCATGGGTGGGGTAATTTGCCTAATGCGGCTTGAGTTGTCTTGATGCGTAGGCCACCACATGCCTATTTTGCATCAATACACAACCCAAACCTTTTCTTGAAACATCACAGTACACTTCAAAAGGCACATTGGGGTCGGGTAATACTAACGGGGGTTAGGTTAGCTTGTGTTTCAGCTCTTGAAAGCTCTTTTCACACTCTGGTCATGAAAAAGGGGTGTTTTTCCTAGTTAGCTTGGTAAGGGGTAGGGAAACCTGGGAAAATGCTGATAAACCGACGGTAATAACCAGCTAAACCCAAAAAGCTCCTTACTTCATTCCGTGGTTGGTCTTTCCAGTTCACAACCGTTTCCACCTTACTAGGATCTCCAGCAATTCCTTTCTTAGATACTACATGCCCTAAAAATTGTACCTTATCTAACAGAATTCACACTTAGAAAGCTTAGCATATAGTTTCTTTTCCTTCAAGATCTCTAATACTATGGTTAGGTGGCATTCATGCTCCTCGTGGGTCTTAGAGTAGATGTGAATATCATCTATGAAGACAACCACAAACTGATTAAATAGGGTCTAAAGATCCTATTCATGTAATCCATAAAAATGGCTGGAGTATTGGTTAATTCGAAGGACATTCCTGCAAACTCAAAATGGCCGTATAGAGTGCGAAAGGCCGTTTGGTATATCTTCATCTCTTACCCTAATTCTGGTGGTAACCTGACCTTCAAATCAATCTTAGAAAAACATCCTCACCTCTAAGCTGTCCATCAATTCATCTATCCTAGGCAAAGGGTATTTGTTCTTCACGTCACTTTATTCAATTGCCTATAGTCAACCAGCATCCTCATACTTCCATCCTTTTTCTTCACAAACAACAGGGGCTCCCCAAGGTGACACACTAGGTCTAACAAACTTTCTGTAACACCTAATATTTAACCTCAATACGCCTAGGACGTATCAAGACTAATTATTAGTTATTACTTTCTTTAAATTCATTTATAAAATACTTTAGCGGAAAATACGGGTAAAATTTTTTTTTTTTTGAAATACATAAAACAAAATGCGAGCCTTTGCGCGTAACATAAACAACGTGAAGCGGAAGAATAAATAAAACATCCAGAATATACACATTAAAGAACACATCCATCATAAACATCATTCCTCATTACTTTAGATAATATAGTTCATACATCACAACGGGATATAACAGAAACATAAAGTCTTACCGCACTAGTGGGCAGGAACTTTGAGTCAATGGGAAACATAGAAGACAAATACATGGTAATAATCCCAAAAGATAAACACCCAACTATACTACCCTCCCACTCCAAGCCTCCTGGACGCCGGTCCTCGGTTGGGGAGATGTAGCCCGGCGACTGGCGAAGCTCCTCGGATGTAGCCCAACGAAGCGGAGATCTAGGCATGGGAATCGAGGGACAGCGTGGCCTCCGCGTCGTGGTCGCCTCTCGGCTGGAACGCGCCTCGCATGCCTGGACTCGGTGGCGTGTCCTCACTACCTCCTCAGTGACCCATCAGGGAACGAAGGGAAGATCCTCAGAAGATCAGCCTGGATCGAGTACGGGAACATACTCGGATATCGCGTACCTCAACGGAGGTCGGTCACGAGTTCTCTCATCTCGGGTAATATCCTCTCGAAGGTCAAGTCGTCGCCAAAGGGTGAAGTCGGATCGAAGTGATATGGAGACGGGGGAAGCAAAAGGGCGTCCACATATGCAAAACGCGCACCTCGCAATGACCCTTGAAGTAGGCTAGATGCTCGGGGTCATAGTGCACCTCCCATGTGGCGGGTCAATGAAAATCACGAACGACGCCATCGATCTGAAGCGTAACGGAAAGAAAGAGAGAGGGGTGAGAATTCTTACTAAAGAATCTCATAGGGAAGTCCTCTATCCTAGTGCCATCGTTTACGTCCCAGAACCTTGGGTTTATTATGAAAATGTTGAGCATGCATAGGTTCATTATGAGGTTTTCACAAAGGTCGTTGTCCAAGGTCCATGTCTTTTATAATGATTCTTAATGCATGTATGCAACATAATGTTTCATGGATGCATGGTAGCACTTTAGGTAAATCAAACAATAATTCAAACAACATTGTGTGGCATGAAACTTTTCTTTGAACATCTTTCCTTTTCTCATACTTGTGTCACCAATAATATAGTAACCGCACCCCTTAAGCTAGGCTATGAGCTCATACCTTAACTAGTCGTCACTAGCTCTTACTTATCCTCTTGATAAGCGAATCATAAATATCATAATCCGACTCCCGAGTACGGGTAGGGGGCCTAAGGTCACCCATCATGGGACTTTCTCCTTCTTCGAAACGCATCGACTGGTTAAGCCAACGACTTGTACGCTGGTATGGCTCGTCCATACCCCACGGGTTTACTTTCTCCTCAGCGAGCAGAAATGCGTCTCGGCATATAACTTTTAAACTTCATATTTCTCAAAAACTTTCTTTTTGTCCTCAAATTAACGGAAATTCGCGGCATGAGCTCTCAGAATTTCCTCAAATTGAGTCATGCACATAATTTCAGTCACATGCATCATTTTCATGGAACTTTCTCATTGCCACAACCTTCTAGTTCACATGAGCATATTTCTCAATTTCAATCATATCTTTGAAACATTATGCATTTCAAACACAACAATTCATCACTTTGTCAAAACAAAACTACAAGAACTAAGTCATATTCTTTATTTTATTGCTCATAGGCTTCAATCTAGCGTAAATTCTAAACGGCCGACCAACTTTAAGGTTGGCAAGGGTAAGCCTAGAGCTCTTTGAAATCATGAGATTAACTTTCTTAACAAAACTTTGTGATCTACTAGACATATTTTACAAACTTTGTTCAAATCCATAGAAGAAAAACTGAAAATCCTTAAAGGAAAGGAAGGGAAACAGAAACTTAAGCCAAGAAAAAGGAAATCCAAGCATGTATGGTCCAAGACCAAGTTGTTTCAAGCTTTAGAGGTTTCTCACATGACAACAACAAATCATTATCTTGAAACCTCATCATCAAGCTCACATTCTTTTTGTAAGAAGGCCTCTTGGCCAAAAAGAAAGAGGAAGGAAAAGGAGTTTGAAACCAAGAGAAAAACTAGAACTTTCTTGAAGAACACAAACAAAAATCATCAAAACTTAACCCCTACCTTAAGAAGTCTTGAAGAGAAGAGTAAGAAAGCTTTGTTTTCTAGATGGAAGGAGAAGGAAATCCTTTTGAAGTCTTGAGGAAGAAATCAGCCAAGTTGAGGGAGTTTGAGAGGAATGAGAGATTTGCAAGAAGTGTGAACTTACCAAGTGAACCAAAGTGTGACAAGGTTCATCAAGGCTTGGTATTTATAGAGAAACTTGCAATATGGAGGCTGAAATGGGAGGGAACCGGCGGCCTTTTGGAGGAGAGGGAGAAAATCTCTCTTACAAAGGTATGGGCTTAGGCATGGCAAGCATGGTTGGAAGCATGGGCAAGGTATGGCCTAAGGCATGGGCTTGGAGTGCAACAAAACTCAACATGTGGCACCATTTTGGAGACAGATTTCGGCCTCCTCATCAGCCAAGGGGAAGGGATTTTTGTTCATGTAATTGTGGTTTAAGGATGTGTTTAAGTGTTTCTATGATTAGGCTTTTTGATTAGGAGTTTGTAAGCAAGTGTTTAGGTGAGAAAATGGTTAATTGAGGTGGTTCAAGACTTGATTAGGAGGGTGATCTTATTAGATTAGTAATTTAAAATAATTCTTTTGGTCAAATGAGGTATGGCTCAATTCCTTAATTTAAGGAAGAGAGAGAAAACACTATTCAAGATTCCATGACTAGGAATCTTGAATTAAAAATACCGTTAGAGTTTATCTAAGCAATCTTAGGTTCTAATTAACCTTAATAAATCATTTTGACTCTAGATTAATTATCGAAATAAATTAATCTTCGATTAAAGCCTAATATTGCTTAGGTTTGCTAATTGCTTCATTAGGCGCACTGTACACTGTTCTAGGGGCAAAATGGTAATTTTGCACTAAAACTCCAGGGACCTTCAGGGAACTAAACATCAAACATTGCTCATAAACATCATTCTAAACTTCCTGGAAAAGTTCAAGGGCTCAAACGGCATCTTTTAGTGTAGACACGCGGGGTATTTTGGTCATTTTGAGCGGAAGTTTGAGAAACGAGGTTTCCCTCGGATATCATTCATAACAGCATAATCCCCTTCAAACATCGAGTTGACCCATCGAGGGTTGCCGGCAACTGTCCTGAAATTTCGGGTAAAAATGACCTCAGGGGCATTTTGGTCATTTGTACTCTAACGGCGGAAATGGGGCGTACATTACTCCCCTCCTTAAAAAGAATTTCGTCCTCGAAATTCGTTACTTAGAAAGCTCGGGATACTTCATCCGCATCTCGATTCCAACTCCCATGTGTACTCCTCCGTTTGTCTCGTCCACGCGACTTCACCAAAGGAACGGACTTACTCCTCAACTGCTTGACACCACGGTCCACGATCCTCGTTGGTGGGAGGGTGAAAGTTAGGTCCTCCCTCACTGTACATGCTCTGGCTCTAACACATGGCTAGGGTCGGATTGATATTTTCTCAGCTGGGAGACGTGAAAGACGTCATGAAGATTTGCAGATTTGGAGGTAGGGCTATTTGGCGCTGTCCGACTTCTTGAAGGATTTCAAAAGGTTCAAGAAATCGGGGACTCAATTTCTTGATTTTCATGGCTCTACCTATTCCTGTAGTGGGAGTTATTCTCAAGAAACATGCTCACCTTCTTGGAATTCTAACGGCTTTCGCCGCTTGTCCGCATAGCTCTTTTGTCGGCTTTGAGCAGTCAAGATTCTATCCTTGATCATTTTTATTTGCTCTATGGTTTCCCTCACTACATCCGGTCCCAAAATGCTTTGTTCTCAGAGATCATGCCAGCACAAAGGCGCTGACACTTCCTTCCATACAAGGCCTCGTACGGTGCCATATCGATACTCGCATGATAACTGTTATACGCGAACTCGATAAGCGGTAGGTACTTATCCCAACTCCCTTTTCTATCCAAAACACATGCCCTTAGCATATCCTCCAATGTTTGGATAGTTCTTTGAATTGTCCATCTGTTTGGGGGTGGTAAGCCGTCTTAAGCACAACTTAGAACCAAACGCCTTTTGAAAGGCTTCCCAAAAACGCGACGTAAACGCGGATCTCTCAAAATTATCGTCGATGGAACTCCGTGTAACCTTACTATCTCTTGGATGTACAACTGGGCCAACTTCTCTAGGGAAAAGGTTAACTTGATGGGTAGGAAATGGGCCGACTTGGTTAACCTGTCCACTATTACCCATATAGCGTCATGGCGGCTTGGGTTAGGGTAGGTTGGTCACAAAATCCATAGAGATACTATCCACTTCCATTCGGGGATAGGCAAAGGTTGCAACATTCCTGAAGGCTTTGGTGCTCAATCTTCACCTTTTGACAGACCAAGCACTTACTAACCCAGGCTACTACGTCCTTTCAATCGGGCCACCAAAACATCTTCTTTAAATCCTGATACATCTTGGTGGCACAGGATGGATGGTGAAGTGGCTTTTATGGGCCTCCTCCAAGATACTCTCTCGGAGGTCACCATCTTGCGGTACACACATGCCCTTCAAACCTCCACAATCCATCTGCCCCTTGCTCAAAACCCTTAAGCTTCCAGCCTAACCGCCTCCGAGTCTCCCTAAACTCCTCATTTTCTACTTGTGCCATCATCACCCTTTGTTTAAACCCACTTGTTCCTGTAAGATGACACATCTTTACACTCTTTCTGTTATTGACATCCCCAAATTCATGTCCCTAAACTTCTCTATGAGCTCAACTTCCTTGACCATCATGTGGGATAAGCGTAATGATTTTCGACTCAAGGCATCGGCAACCACATTGGCTTTGCCGGGTGGTAACTTAGGCCGAAATCATAGTCCTTTAGAAACTCCATCCACCTTCTTTGCCTCATGTTTAGCTCTTTTTGATCAAAGAGATGCTTAAGACTCTTATGATGGAGAAAACTTCAAACCTCACTCCGTACAAGTGATGCCTCCATATTTTCAAGGCAAACACTATGGCGGCTAACTCTAGGTCATGGGTAGGGTAATTAACCTCATGAGGCTTGAGTTGTCTAGACGCATAGGCTACCACTTGCCTATTTTGCATCAACACACATCCTAAACCTTTTCCAGAAGCATCACAATATACCTCGAAGGGTACATTGGGGTCGGGCAAAACCGAAACTGGGTCAAGGTCAACCTTTCCTTTAACTCTAGGAAGCTCTTTTCACAATCGGGATTCCATGAAAACGGGGTGTTCTTCCTAGTTAGCTTGGTTAGGGGAAGAGCAATCTGGAAAAACCTTTGATAAACCTACGGTAATAGCATGCTAAACCCAAAAAGCTCCAATATTTCAAATAAATGGTCGGTCTATCCCAATTCATTACAGCTTCTATCTTACTAGGGTCAACAGCTATACCCCTTTTGATACTACATGTCCCAAAAACTTCACTTCCTCCAACAGAATTCACACTTAGAGAGCTTAGCATACAACTTCTTCTCTTTCAACACCTCTAAAACCAACTTTAGGTGACCTTCATGCTCCTCGTGAGTCTTTGAATAGATGAGTATGTCATCTATGAAAACAACCACGAACTTATCTAAATAGGGTCTAAAGATCCTATTCATATAGTCCATAAACACGCGGGTGCATTTGTCAGTCCAAAGGACATCACGGTGAACTCAAAGTGTCGGTCCGTGTCCTAAAAGCGGTTTTAGGTATATCCTCATCTCTTACTCGAATTTGGTGGTATCCGACCTCAAATCAATCTTGGAGAATACCACCGCTCCTTTCAACTGGTCCATAAGATCATCAATCCTAGGCAAAGGGTATTTATTCTTCACCGTCACACGATTCAATTGCCTATAATCTATACATAATCTCATGCTCCCATCCTTTTTCTTAACAAACAAAACCGGGCTCCCAGGTGAGGCACTAGGTCTGATAAAACTCTTTTCTAACAACTCTTCCAACTGGGTTTTCAATTCCTTCAACTCCAAGGGTGACATCCTATACGGGGCTATCGAGATAGGTCCCGTTTCCAGGTACCAACTCGATGGAGAACTCCACCTCTCTCGGGAGGGAACTCGGGTATCTCATCCGGAAATACCTGGGGTACTTTCCACAGGAATGTCATCTATGTTCTCTCAAAGTCTACCTCGCTAGCGGCTAGAAGGACATATCCCTTAGTTTTCTCCCACTCCAGAAGACATCTACGACATTCACATAAAGTTTCAAGGTTTGACTAGTCTTGCTAGGGGATGACGAAAAATAACAGATTTGGTATGACAATTCTAACAACACATGGTTAGCGTGAAGCCAATCCATGCCAAGGATTACGCCTATGTCTTTCAAGGGTAAACAAATTAAATCTATGACAAAAGATCTATTTTCAACGGTAAGATGGCAATTTAACAAAGGTTACATGTATGTACAGGACGGTTGGTAGGAGTAGAAACAACGAGATCAAAAGGAAGCTTAGAAACTTGCAAATTTAGAGACTCGACACTAGCATGTGAGATAAAAGAATGAGTAGCACAGAGTCATATAGCACAATTAAGGTCCTACCATTTAGTTCGCACTTACCTTCGATGAGGTCGTTGGATCCATGTGCGTCCTCTGCGTTGAGGGTAAAGACTCGTCCTTGGTGTTGCGGTCGGGATTCTGACTTGACGACCCTCCATTCTTTTGCAAGTCCTCGCATAGTGGCCGAGCTTGCCACATCTGAAACACACTCCTTCGGGCTAGCGGGGCGGTTGCCATGATTCTTTCCACGGGGGCACTCCCAGCTTGTGCGGGTTGGGGAAACAGCAGGGGCTCCTTGGGGTGCCTTGTTCTTGTTCCCATTGGGCCCTCCTTGTTGATTGTTGTTGTTGTTATTGCGAGGACCGCCCATTCCGCCTTGTTGATGGTTGCGGTTTCGCGGCCGTTGGTGAACGGCGGCCTTGGGTGTGCCGAATGGTTGATTGTTGGGTCCTCTTTGTTGTTGTGGTTGATGATGTTGTTGTTGTTGCTTGAACTGATTGGATTGGTAGGGATGGTAGTGGTTCCTCATTTGAGTCTGATTTGATGGCTTGAACTTCGGGGCTTGAGGTCCCAAACCACGGGACGATCCACCTTGCGGCACTCATCTTCTTGTGCCCTTCTTCGATGATTCGGCACTTGTTGACTAGGGGAAGTCCCTAATCTCCATGTGTGCCACAGCAAAGTTAAGTTCGGCCCTTACCGGCCTCGAACTTAACACACTTCCATACCTCATCGGGGTTCCCTTGGAACTCGTGAGAACTTGATCAACTCTTCAAATTTCGCCGTGTCCTGGGCGACAGACATTCCACCTTGGACCAACTGCATGAACTCAATGTCCTTGGCGTTCTTCACGGATTCGGGAAATACTTCTCATAGAAGTACGTCTTAACAGCTCCCAATTGATGGCTGCGCCCGTAGCTTCTAGCAGCCTTCGGGTGGGGTCCACCAAAACTCGCGTCGGCTTCCATCATGTCCGCAGGCAAAGGTGACTTTCTCTTCCTAAACGGTAACCACAGAGTAGATCTTTTCCATGTTCTTGATCCACTCATCAGCCTTGTCGGGGTTCGGAGCTCCACGAAAGGTTGGGATTAGCCTTGCGGAACTCCCCAAAACGGGCTTGTTCCACAGCTTTCGCGGGGGACCTTGAGCGCGTCCCTTGGTTGATTCATGCGGTCGAACATGCGTTCCATCGCCTAGCCATTTCGCGTACAGGCAAGCTCAGTCTCATCCCCTCGTTCCCGGCGTTGCGTTTTCCTATTCCTGCGGGTGCCATTGGTCCCTAAGCACACAAGTCAACAAATACCGAGGTGATCAGGCTCAACATTCAACTGAATGAGCTAGTTACCATGGCATAGACAAGCAGACAAGGTCATGAATGCCTACCCTATAGCTTATCTCTAATAGCTAAGCACTACACATGACATACTAACGTAACATGCTTCTAAAGCATGGTCAATCCAATCCAAGCTAGTGAGAATGAAATCTCTGATACCATAATGTAACACCCTAATATTTAACCTCAATACGCCTAGGACGTATCAAGACTAATTATTAGTTATTACTTTTCTTTAAATTCATTTATAAAATACTTAGCGGAAAATACGGGTAAAATTTTTTTTTGAAATATATAAAAAAATGCGAGCCTTTGCGCGTAACATAAACAACGTGAAGCGGAAGAATAAATAAAACATACAGAATATACACATTAAAGAACACATCCATCATAAACATCATTCCTCATTACTTTAGATAATATAGTTTAGTACATCACAACGGAGATATAACAGAAACATAAAGTCTTACCCGCACTAGTGGGCAGAGCTTGCAGTACAATGGGAAACATAAAGACAAATACATGGTAATAATCCCAAAAGATAAACACCCAACTATCACTACCCTCTCACTCCAAGCCTCCTGGTGACGCCGTCCTCGTTGGGGAGATGTAGCCGCGAGCTGACGAAGCTCCTCGGATGTAGCCCAACGAAGCGGAGATCTAGGCATGGGAATCGAGGGACAGCGTGGCCTCCGCGTCGTGGTCGCCTCTCGGGTCGAACGCGCCTCGCATGCCTCGGCTGGGTGACCGTGTCCTCACTACCTCCTCGTGACCCATAGGAACGAAGGGAAGATCCCTCAGAAGGATCAGCCTGATCGAGTACGGGGAACATACTCGGGATCTGCGGCGTACCTCGACGAGGAAGGTGGGCAGACCTCTCCTTCTGGGGTCGTGTCCTCTCAAAGATCAGTCGTCGCCAAAGGGTGAAGTCGGATCGAAGTGATAGCTGGAGACGGGGGAAGCAAAAGGCGTCCCACATATGCAAAACGCGCACCTCGCAATGACCCTTGAAGTGGTAGGACTGATGCTCGGGTCATAGTGCACCTCCCATGTAGGCGGGTCAATGAAAATCACGAACGACGCCATCGATATCTGAAGACGTAACGGAAAGAAACGAGAGAGGGGTGAGAATCTTACTAAAGAATCTCGTAGGGAAGTCCTCTATCCTAGTGCCATCGTTTACGTCCCAGAACCTTGGGTTTATTATGAAAATGTTGAGCATGCATAGGTTCATTATGAGGTTTTCACAAAGGTCGTTGTCCAAGGTCCATGTCTTTTATAATGATTCTTAATGCATGTATGCAACATAATGTTTCATGGATGCATGGTAGCACTTTAGGTAAATCAAACAATAATTCAAACAACATTGTGTGGCATGAAACTTTTCTTTGAACATCTTTCCTTTTCTCATACTTGTGTCACCAATAATATAGTAACCGCACCCTTAAGCTAGGCTATGAGCTCATACCTTAACTAGTCGTCACTAGTTCTTACTTATCCTCTTGATAAGCGAATCATAAATATCATAATCCCGACTCCCAGAGTACGGGTAGGGGCCTAAGGATCACCCATCATGGGACTTTCTCCTTCTTCGAAACGCATCGACTCGTTAAGCCAACGACTTTGTCCGCTTCGGTATGGCTTCAACGTCCATACCCCCACGGTTTACTTTCTCCTCAGGAAGGGAGAAATGCGTCTCGGCATATAACTTTTAAACTTCATATTTCTCAAAAACTTTCTTTTTGTCCCTCAAATTTGACGGAAATTCGGCGGCATAAGACGCTACTCTCAGAATTTCCTCAAATTTGAGTCATGCCACATAATTTCAGTCACATGCATCATTTTCATGGAACTTTCTCATTGCCACAACTTTCTAGTTCACATGAGCATATTTCTCAATTTCAATCATATCTTTGAAACATTATGCATTTCAAACACAACAATTCATCATTTGTCAAAACAAAACTACAGGAACTAAG
>JAMLFY010000011.1:30222724-30289724 GCA_030441495.1 Dalbergia oliveri
GAAAGGAAGATGGTATTCTCAAAGATTGATTTAAGGTAAGGATACCACAGTAGGGTAAGAGATGAGGATATACCTAAACTTCTTTAGAACACGATCCAGACATTTTGAGTTCGCTGTGATGTCTTTTGGATTGACAAATGCTCCGGCCGTGTTATGGACTATATGAATAGGATCTTTAGACCCTATTTAGATAAGTTCGTCATTCATTATAGATGATATACTCATTTATTCTGGAAAACCACAGGGAGTATGGAACGTCATCTAAGGTTGGTTTTAGAGGTTTTAAAGGAGAAGAAGTTATACGTGAAGCTTTCTAAGTGTGAATTTTGGTTGGAGGAAGTGAAGTTTTTGGAACGTGTAATGTCGAAAGGAGGTATAGCTATTGACCCCAAGTAACATAGAAGCCGTGATGAATTGGGAAAGACAACCACCATAACGGAATATGGAGCTTTTGGGTTTAGGCAGGGCTATTACATATAGGTTATAAAGGATTTTCTAAGACTGCCCTTACCCTAACCAAGCTTACTAGGAAGAACACCCGTTTTCATGGAATCCTAAGTATGTAGAAAAGCTTTCAAGAGCTAAAAAGGAAGTTAACCTCGACCATTTTGGTTTTACCCGACCCCAATGTACCTTTTGAGGTATATTGTGACACTTTGACAAGGGTTTAGATTGTGTTGATGCAAAATAGGCAAGTGAGTAGCCTATGCATCAACTCAGCCTCAAGGTGAATTACCCACCCATGACCTAGAGTTGGCCGCCATAGTGTTTGCCTTGAAGATATGGAGGCATCACTTGTATGGTGTAAAGTTGGAAGTTTTTTTATACTCGTCATAAGAGTCTTAAGCATCTCTTGATTTGGGAAGAGTTAAACATGAGGTAGAGAAGGTGGATGGAGTTTCTAAAGTGCTATGATTTCGACTTAAGTTACCACCCAAGCAAGGCTAATGTGGTCGCCGATGCCTGAGTGGAAAATCATTGCATCTATCTCACATGATGGTTAAGGAAGTTGAGTTAATAGAGAAGTTTAGAGATTTAAATTTAGGATGTATTTGTTAGATAGAGAGTATGAAGATGTGTCACCTTAGTGTGACTAGTGGGTAAACGGAGGGTTATTATGGCACAAGTGGAGAATGAGACTCAAGACTCTAGAGGAGGTTAAGTCGGTAAGCTCAAGGGTTTTGAGCAAGGACCAAATGGTTTGTGGAGGTTTGAGGGACGGTCTGCGTGCCACAGAATGGTGACTCAGAGAGAGCATATTGGAGGAGGCTCACAAAAGCCACTTCACCATTCATCCTGGTGCTACCAAGATGTATTAGGATTTAAGAGATGTTCTGGTGGCCAGAATTGAAAGGATGTAGTTGCTTGGGTTAGTAAGTGTTTGGTCTATCAAAAGGTGAAAACTAGCACCAAAAGCCTTCAGGAATGTTGCAACCCTTGCCTATCCCCAAGTGGAAGTGGGATAACATCTCTATGGATTTTGTGACGGCCTACCAGGACCCACGGCCATGATGCTATTTGGGTAATAGTGGATAGGTTAACCAAGTTAGCCCATTTCCTACCTATCAAGATTACCTTTTCCCTTAGACAAGTTAGCCTAGTTGTACATACAAGAGTAGTAAGGTTGCATGGAGTTCCATCGACGTAATCTAAGATTGGAGTACGGTTTTGCATCATGTTTTGGGAAGCCTTTCAAAGGGCGTTTGGTCAGAACTAGTTAAGCACGGCTTCCCACCCTCAACGGATGGCCAATACAAAGAACCATCCAAACCTTGGAAAATATGTTAAAGCGCGATGCTTGGATAGAAAAGGAAGTTGGGTAAGAACCTCCCACTTTCTGAGACCACATCTCAACAGTTATATGCAAGCATCGGTATAACAGGGATCCAGAGGGCCTTGTATGGAAGGAAGTGCTAATCCCTTTGTGTTGGCATGAACCTGGATAACAAAGCATGTTGGGACCGGAAGTAATCAAGGAAACCACAGAGCAAATAAGAAAAATTAATGATAGATCTTTGTAACGCCCAATTTTTGCTATTTGAGTGCAAATGACCAAAATGCCCTGAGGTCATTCCAGAATTAAAGGGCAGTTCCCTGGCTGTCCTCGAATGGGTAACTCAATGTTTGAAAGGGGTTATAGTGTCTGTTTGATATAGAGGTGAAAATCTTGTTTTTCCAAATTTTGGCTGAAAATGACAAAATACCCTGTTGTATTCTACATGGGTAAAAAGGTGCCGTTTGAGCCTAGAACTTTCCAGGAAGTTTGGAATGATGTTTATGAGTGATATTTGATGTCTAGTTGAGCCGGGAGGTATGGGCAGTTCTAGTGCAAAATTACCATTTTGCCCTTAGGAGAACGTGTATAGTGAGCCTAATGACGCAATTAAGCAAACCTAAGCAATATTAGGCTCTAATCGAAGATTAATTTATTTCGATAATTAATCTAGAGTCAAAATAATTTATTAAGGTTAATTAAAATTCTAAGATTGCTTGAGTTAAACTCTAATTGCAATCTAATTAGATATTATTAGTCATGGAATCTTGAATAGTATTTTTGTCTCTCAAATTCCTTAAATTAAGGAATTGTGCCATACCTCATTTGACTAAGAAAATGAATTTAATTAATCTAGTATGACCACTCCCTAATCAAGTCTTGACATCCTTAATTAGCCAATACCTTACCTAAACACCTTCTTACAAACTCCTAATCAAAACCTTAATCAAAGAAACACCTAAACACATCCTTTCAAACCACAATTACATGAACAAAATCCCTTCCCCTTGGCTGATCAGACTTCTGAAGCTCATCCCCCATTTGTTCAAGATACATGTTGGGTTAGGCTAGTAATGTCCCTCTCTAAAAGTCTTGCAAGAGCTCTAGTGAAGATAAAACAGTTGCACTCATGTTTAAGTTTATGCCTTGCATAGCATGTTTATGTTGATGCCATCACTAAACTCTCAAGAACAACTAAGTGAACTTGCATTGTCATGTTTAATTTCCCAAGCTTGCATTTCATGTTTACATTTCAAGTCATCATTTAAACTCAAAGATAATAAAGGATGCATAAATTTTTTTTATGCACTCACTTTATTTATAAAAAATAAAATAAGTGCATTGCATGTTTAAGTTTATGCTATCACCTAAATACCATAGAGCTCAAAGACTTGCCCTAAGTATCTTGGAAGGGAAACTTTAACCAAAAAAAAAAAGTGGATGTGTTTTAGTATGGTACAATGATGGTTTGATTTTGTAAAATGTAAGGATGATTTCAGGAAAATGTTGGAAAAATGTTTTATGAGGTCTCAAGGTGTTTAAATAGCTTGGAATGTGTCAAAAATCATGTTTTTCAAATTTCAAGGTTCATTATCGTTACAGCTTATGTAATCGATTACCCAAGTGGTTTGAAGGGTTTTTGGTTAGGTAATCGTTATACAATGTAATCGATTACTAAGGTTGTTCTTCATGCCAGAACAAGTCCTTAAAGCCCTGTAATCGATTACCTATTTGTAATCGATTACTCAAATGTATTTATTTTTCAGAAACGGATTAACCCTAAGTAATCGATTACCATCCTATGTAATCGATTCTACGGTTGTTTTTAAATTAGAATAAAATTTAGCCCCTGGTAATCGATTACCATGCACATGTAATCGATTACCAAACACCCTTTTGCTCATGAAATTATTCCAAGAGAAAGACTATAACTCGTATGCACTTATAACATGATTTTATGCGATTGTGCGTGATACATATTTGGTTTTCTATCTTGTTGGCCACTGTATGAATTCTATTTCAAGGAGTTAATGCGTAAGTTATGTTTGAGAAGTGAGGAACGATTTTGATGGTTAGGAAGGACTAAGAAAATAGAAAGGTTAAAAGAACTAAAATCTTAACACCCTTAGACACGAGAATAATAACTTTTGTTCCAGCATAATTGAGTTTAAGGAAGATGGCTCATAAATAATGTTTATGCCTCAGAGTCGAACCTAGGATCTTAGGCAACAGAACTTAGAAAAGAGCCTGAGGTGTAGATCCTAGAATCCCCCATAGTTGAAATGATCATGATGTTTAATCTATACAATGCTGATTGGATGAGTTAGTGAACATAAACGTTAGAAAGAATTATAGGTAATGATCCCTTAGGTGTTATAGGGTCCATAATAAAGTTCAGATAATGGAACACAAGTTTAAGACTCGTAAGGGCTAAAGCATAAGACACCATGAGGTAGGAAGTGTGATGTGAGAATGAGACCGGAGCGAGCATGCTTGTGTTATGTATGAATGTGTTAATGTCATGAGCATGAGCTTATGAGGATTAATGGTGTGTTGTAATGATGATTTTGGTATATTGTGGGCATAATGCATGAGACTATGTGATACAAATGAATCAGAGAAAGTATGTTTTTATGATTGAAAGGTTTATTTGATTGAGGAATTTATGAGACAACATGCATTATGTGAGTTATGTGGCATGACTCAAATTTGAGGAAATTCGAAGCACAAGTTTTATGTCTAATTTCCATCAAATTGAGGGACTTAAGAATGTTTTGAAAAATAAGATGTTTAATGTGACACACAGAAACGTACTTACTCCTGCTCCAAGTGAGGAGAAGGTAAAAAGTGAGGCATTGACATTACCTACCAAAGCGGACAAAGTCATTGGTCTTAACCGTCAATGCGTTTGAAGAAGGAAAAAGTCCTATGATGGGTGATCCTTAGGCCCTCTACCAATTACTCTGGGAGTCGGGATTATGATGATTATGATTATGTTTATGATTTGCTTATCAAGAGGATAAGTAAGAACTAGTGACGACTAGTTAAAGTATGAGCTCATAGTCTAGTTTTAAGGGTTACTATTATGATGCTTAGTGTCACAAGTTGAAGAGAAGGAATGATGTTCAAGAGAAGTTACATGCCACTTATATGTTGATTGATTATTGTTTGGTTTGCCCTAGTCCTACCATGCATTCGTGTTCTGCTATGCCTGCATACATGCATTAAGATTCATTGTAAAAGGCACAGACCTTGGATAATTACTTTGCGAAACTTCATAATGAACCTATGCATGTTTAACCTTTTCATAATAAACCCAAGGTTCCTGGGACGTAAACAATGGCACTAGGATAGAGGTTTCCCCTGAGATTCTTTAGCAAGATTCTCACCCCTCTCCTGTTTCTCTTTCCATACGTCTCAGTCATCGATGACATCGTTCGTGATCTTCATTGACCCGCCCACTTGGGAGGTGCACTATGGCCCCGAGCATTTGTCTTCCACTTCAGGGTCATTGTGAGGTGCGCATTTTTGTGTACCTGGGATGCCTGTTTGCTTCCTGTCTCTAGCTATCGCTTCGATCCGACTTCAACTTTTGGCGACGACCTGATCTTTGAGAGACGTGACCCAGGAACAAGCGGACCCATCGTGCCCTCCTTCTTCATCGGGTACCGGATACCCCGAGTATGTTCCTCGTTCTCGATTGGAGGCCAATCCTTGAGGGCTCTTCCCTTCGTCCCTATGGATCTCGGTGGAGGTGGCGAGAACACTGTCACCCAGCAGGAGCATGCGAGGCGTGTTGAATAGCCTGAGAGGCGACCACGTCGTGGAGGCCATGCCGTTCCCTCGATTCCCATGCCTAGATCCCCACTTTGTTGGGCTACATGAGACTCCGTCATTCATGGGCTACATTTGAGCATCCGAGGATCAGCGTCATCAGTAGGCATGGAGGGTGAGGGTAGTGATCAGAGTCTATCTTTGGGGATTACCTTTGTACTTGCTTTTATTTTCCTTTCCATTTATGTATTTCAGTTTCTATGTACTACAAGCTCTCCACCTATATGGGTAAGACTTTATGCTTCCTTTTATGTTTCGGTGATTATGTATTAAACTATGTTAACTAATATTATGATGATTGTTCTTATGATTAAGGTGCCTTTAATGCTTTTGTCTTGTATGATTTATTTGCTCTTCCGCTTTATGTTTCATTTATGTCATAAGGAAGGCTCGCACTTTGTTTTATGCACCTATTTCAAAAAAAAAAAAAAAATTTCACATTATTTTCCGTAAGTTATTTCTAAAAGAGGTTTTAAAGGAAGTAATGACTAATAATTAATCTCAATACATCCTAGGCGTGTTGGGTTAAATATTAAGGTGTTACAATAAATGCCAGAAGTCAGAAGAGCTATGCGACAAGCGGCGAAACTTGAATTCCAAGAGGACGAGCATTTTTCTAAGGATTACCCCACTCCAGGCATAGGTATAGCCATGGGAGTAGAAAAGTTGAGTCCCGATTTCTGGACCTTTTGAAATTCTTTAGAGAGTCGGAAGGCGCTTACCAAATAGCCCTACCTCCTAAGCACTGTTTAATCTTCATGACTTCTTTCACGTATGTTTAAGAAAATACCAATCGATCCTAGCCATGTGTTGGAACCAAAGCATGTAAGTTAAGGGAGGACCTAACTTTCAAATACCACCAACGAGGATCATGGACCATGGTGACAAGCGGTTGAGGACAACAAACTCCTTTGGTGAAAGTGGCGTGGGGCGGGACAAGCGGAAGAATACACGTGGGAGCTGAGAATTGAGATGCGGACAAAGTCTCACTGAGCTTTTCTAAGGTAACGAATTTCAAAGGCGAAATTCTTTTAAGGAGGGGAGTAATGTAACGCTCAAATTTTTTTTTGAGTACAAATGACCAAAATGCCCTGAGGTCATTTTTACCTAGAATTAAAGGAAGACCCGACAGTCCTTGAATGGGTTAACTCAATGTGTGAAGGGGATTTTATCTATTATGTTTGGTATTGAGGTGAAAATTTTTTCTGAACTTCACTTAAAATGACCAAAATACCCCTCAGCGTTTTATGCGGGTAAAGGTGCCGTTTGAGGAAATTTTCCAAAAGTTCGAATGATGTTTATGAGTGATTTTTGATGTTCATAGACAAGGAGGTCAAGTGTAACATCCTCCCAGGTACAACCCCATTCTTAAGCTATGATATCGTACTCGGGAGTTGTTACTTGTTAATTAGGACCTCTCTTAATTATTATAGCAAAGCTCGATTACGTACGAGATAACTAGGCATAATTCTATTAAAACATATTACAAGTAAACATCAAGTTTATTAAACATAAGCTAAAATACATAAGAAAGCTCCTCTATGAGCTTTAGTACATATGTCTTCTAATACATTTACATACATACTCATTTCACTAAGTACAGCAGAATAAAACGTAATTGCTATACTACAGGCAATCCTACACTCCTTTGCATAGCAGCATCCCATCCTTGGCTTAACCTGGAGGCACGGAAACAAACACATAGGGGTGAGAATATTATAAAATTCTCATAGGTAGTTTCCCCCATATACTACACACAGTAGGCATAAGCAATTCATGCATATACAATATTCATACAAAATCATACAAAGAAATCTTGAAACCCGTAGGCCGGGAACTAAGGATAATATCACAATAATCGATCGAGTAATAATATGTACAATCGAAACTCCATTCCTCATATCTTTCTCAATTTTCTCAACATAGGGAAGGCTTATTCTCAGAGATATAAATTCATATTTCACAATTTCACAGAGGACCATAAACCTAGGACATGAGCTCATTCCTATTGAGATCATCGAACTTCATTTTTTCCATTTCCGATCACTCAGGTCTATGCCTAGCCGATACGTCTATTGACTCATAACTTTTCTAGGGAAGTCCTTCTTTTTGCCTTCCCTCTCAATTCTTTTAAACCTTGTTTCTGTTTTCCCCATATGTTTCAACACAGGAAGATATGTACATACTATCATAGAATTTTAGCCATTTCCACATCTCATTATCCTGGAGAATTGAAGTTCCAGGCACAACAATTTATTACCATACCAAACAACCATTCCAACCTTAAGGAAAATTTCACATGACACTTCAATGTGTCTAAAACAACCTGTAAAAGTTTCAGGGCAATCAGAGTTATATAACCACTTCAATAAAATAGGCAAATCTGGTGGTCAGAAGCCACAAATTCATAGTCCAAACTTATGTTCTCAAAATATTTAGCCCTAGAATTTGATGGAATCATGGTACAAGAAAATTCACAGAGGTATTTCAACATGTTTTTAGTCTTGTGTAAAAATTTCAGGAGCTATCACAATCAATTGCTATGATGAAAAATTCGGGCAAGTTTGTTACTTCAGCTTAACAATTCAGACAGCAGTTACAATTTGGTTCCTAATTTTTTTGAGGCATCAAACCTTAGAATTAACCCTAAGAAAATTCGTGTGTTTAGTATGAGAGGTTAACTACAACATATAATTTTCATGGCTCATGAAACCACCCACAAAATTTCCAGAAAATTCGTGAAAAGTTCTTATTAGAACAGAAATAGTCTACCAACCTAGTTCCAATTTCACTTAGAGAAAGCCCATTTTAAAAGCATCCAAACACAACACAAAAATTCATACATCAATATCAATATGTTAATCATCAATATCATCAAAATTTTCAGAATTAGGGCAAGCTAAAACAGAATTGAAAAATTTCACAAGAAGGAAGGAGAAAACCCTACTCTTGAAGGTTTGCAAGTTTCTATCTTAGCTTGCTTCAAGGTGGGATTTCTTCACAACCAAAACTCCCACACACTTCAGACCCTCCTCTGATCAATGATGGATGTGTAAGAAGGATGAGGTTTTTGAAATTTCAATCGGTTATAATTGTAGAGGTGGAAGTGTAGATCAATTTTTGTGAAGGAAGATTTGGGTTTTGATGATTCTAAGCTAGGGTTTTTGTGAGATGAAAGCAAGATGGAGCTCTTGGCTATGGAGGCACTTCACCTTTTGATTTTTCCCTTGCAAGGCCAAGAATGATGCTTGGCTTTGGGAGGAAGATTGGGACTAGGCTTGTAATAAATACAAGCCAAGATATTTATCCAAGATCATAATGAGTTTTGATGACTAGGCTATGATGGACGCTAGGATTCGATCTTGGATTCCAAGATTAGATCTTGGCCTTCCACTTGTCTTGATTAGGTAGATATTATTTAATTATAGTGATGAAAGTATCTTTCGTGTTAAAAACCGTATATCGAAATCTTAAGGAGGGCAAACATACCCGATACCCGATATTACCCGAAAATAATTTTAGGTATAAAATTTTCATTCCCACCTATTCCTAATCTTATTCCCATGTTTTCCTAATTTCAGGCCTCTGGGCCCGAATCTAGGGTTTCACTGCCCGCGGCTGTGGCCTAGGTTACTATTCACCGGCCCAAATTTTTTTTTTTAAACATTCGTTGGGCCACCTTCATGATTGCTAAACGTTATATTTTTAAAATTACGACTAACAAAGCTCAAATTAATTTTTAAGTAATTTTTCTGGGTGTTACAGAGCAGTTTTAGTGCAAAATTACCATTTTGCCCCTAAAATAGTGTACAGTGAGCCTAATGATGTAATTAAGCAAACCTAAGCAATATTAGGCTCTAATCGAAGATTAATTTATTTGATAATTAATCTAGAGTCAAAATAATTTATTAAGGTTAATTAGAACCTAAGATTGCTTAGTTAAACTTTAATTACATCTTTGATTCAAGATTCCTAGTCATGGAATCTTGAATAGTTTTTCTCTCCAATTCCTTAAATTAAGGAATTGTGCCCATACCTTCATTTGACTAGAAAATGGTTTTAATTTGTTAATCTAGTAAGATCACCCCCTAATCAAGTCTTGACAACCTTAATTAGCCATTACCTCACCTAAACACTTTCTTACAAACTCCTAATCAAAACCTTAATCAAAGAAACACCTAAACACATCCTTAAACCACAATTACATGAGCAAAATCTCCTCCCCTGGCTGCAAAGGCTAGCCGAAAACCTCCCCCTCAATTCATCACATGTTGAATTTTTCTTCACTCAAAGGCCATATTCAGGCCATACCATGACCCATACTTCCACCCATGCTTGCCCATGCCTAAGCCCATGCCAATCAAGAGATATTTCTTCTCTCCCTTGCCCTCAAGGCCGTTGGCCTTCTTTTCCAAGGAGCACACCCATGAGCTCCATTTTCTCTATAAATATGCATGTTTGAAAGCTCACAGAACCTTTGCACACATTGCAACTCTAAGCTTTTTTCAAAGTTCAAAGAGTTCCTTTCTTTCTTCCTTTTCCCTCTCTTGGCCGAAAACTCCTCTTCAAGCTCTAAGGAAGATTTTCTTTCCTTCTCATCTCAAAGGATCAAGCTTTCTTTCATTTCATTCAAGACTTCTTTAGGTAGGGGTTTATTTTCCAAGTTTTGCTTGCTCTAAGGAAGAGTTCTAGTTTTCTCTTGGTTCTCAAAGTTCTTCTTTTTCCTTTTTTATTTCGGCCTTAGAGCCTTTGATGAGAAAAACTTTGGCTTGATGATGAGGTTTCAAGATAATGGTCTTGTGATGCCATGTGAGAAACCTCTAAAGCTTGAAAAACTTGGTCTTGGACCATATGGTTTGGTTTTCTTTTCCTTTTCCTTTTCAAAGATTTCAGTTTTTATTCCTTTCTTTGTACAAAGTTTGATAAAAATGTTAAGTAGATCACAAAAGTTTTGTTAAGAAAATTAATCATATGTTTTCAAAGAGCTCTAAGCTTACCCTTGCCAACCTTAAAGTTGGTCGGCCGTTCTAAGAGTTTACTCTAGATTGAAGCCCATGAGCAATAAAATAAAGAATATGAGTAGTTCCTTTATGTTTGTTTTGATAAGTGTTGATGTTTTTGTCTTAGTCCATTTTCTTGAGCTTGATGATGAAGTTCAAACCAAAGACTTCTTTGAAGACTTGGTGCTAAAGAACTCTAAAGCTCACTTTATGTTGTTAAGATACATATTGGGTTAAGGTTGTGATGTTCCTCTAAAGTCTTGTAAGAGCTCTAGTTAAGATAAAATAAGTTGCATTCATGTTTAAGTTTATGCCTTGCATACCATGTTTATTTTGATGCCATCACTAAGCTCTCAAGAATAAATAAATGAACTTGCATTATCATGTTTAAATTTCCAAGCTTGCATTTCATGTTTATATTTCAAGTCATCACTTAATCTTTAAAGATAATAATGAGGTTGCATCTCATATTTATTTTATGCTCTCACTTTACTTTATAATGAAGAGTAAAATAAAGTGCATAGCATGTTTATGATTATGTTATCACCTAAATATTCTAGAGTTCAAAGACTTGCCTAAGTATCATATATAAAGTTTTAGAAAATGGAAATTTTAACCATGTCAAGTGGATGTGTTTTAGTCATAATACCATGATGGTTTGATTTTGTAAAAATGTGAGGATGTTTTCAAGGAAATATTAGAAAGATGTTTTATGAGGTCTCAAGGTGTTTAAGAAGCTTAGAATGTGTCAAAAATCATGTTTTCTCAAATTCAAAGGTTCTGGTAATTGATTACCAGCTGATGTAATCGATTACCAGAGTGGTCATTTGAAGGATTTTTTATTTTGTAATCGATTACCAATAATGTAATCAATTACCGAGGTTGTTCATCATGCCCAGAACCGATTTTTAACTCATGTAATCAATTACCTGTTCATGTAATCGATTACCATGATGTTCTTCATTTCAAAGTTTTTAACCCTAATTTAAGTTCTGGTAATCGATTACCAGGACCATGTAATTGATTACTAGACCACCCTTGAATTCCTGAAATTGTTCCAAGAGAAAACTAGCAACTTATACGTACTTATAACATGAACATGTGTGATTATGGGTGATGTGCATTTTTGGATTTTGCTGTGTTCTTTTGGCCATTGTATGAATACTGTTTTGTGGAGTTAAAATGCGTAAGTTTATGCTTGAGTGAAGTGAGGAACAATTTTGGAAGTTAGGAATGAATAAGTAATTCGAAAGAATTTAAAACAAGAATTTAAAGCACTTAGACACAAGAATAATAACCTCTATTCTAGCATAATTGAACTTAAGGAAGATGGTTCATAATTAGTGAATAGACCTAGGAGTTGAATATAGAGCCTTAGGCGAAGACAGAACTTAGAAAGGGTCAAGACGTAGATTCTATAACCTCGTAGTCGATAACGATCATGGCATCTAATATATGCAATGCTGTTTGGAAGAGTTAGTAAGCATAACTATTAAAGGAAATTACAAGTGATGATCCCTTAGGTGTTAAAAAGATCTATAATGGGTGTTAAGATAACTAGAACAGATTTAAGACCCATAAGGGCCAAAGCATAAGACACCATGAGATAGGAGGTGTGATGTGAGAAGAGACTGAGTGGTATATTCATGATGAATGTGAATGTGCTAATATCATGAATATGAGACTATATGTGGATTTGTGGCATGTTGTTGTGATGATGTGGTATGCTATGCTTAAGATGCATGAAAATGCAAAATATAAATGAACTAGGAGGGTATGCTCCTGATTAGAGATTTACTTGATTGAGGAATTTCATGAGAACAACATGTGTTATTTGAGTTATGTGGCATGACTCAAATTTGAGGAAATTCATGGTGCAGTCGTTATGCTGCGAATTTCCATCAAATTTGAGGGACTTAAAAGAAGTTTTGAAAAGAAAGATTTTATATGTGACATGCCGAGACGCATTTCTCCTGCTCCTGTAAACCGTGGGGGGTATGGTTGTGGAGCCATACCTAAGCGGACAATGTCAATGGTCTTAACAGATGATGCATTTCGCAGACGAGACGTACTTCTCCTACTGAGGAGAAGATCAAACCATGAGGGCATCGACATTAGCCTCAAAGCGGACAAAGTTACTAGTCTTAACCAGTTGATGCATTTCGAGAAGGAAAAAGTCCCATGATGGGTGATCCTTAGATCCCCTCGTACTCTGGGAGTCGGGATTATTTTTATGATTATGATACGCTTATCAAGAGGATAAGTAAGAACTAGTGATGACTAGTTAAGGTATGAGCTCATAGCCTAGTATCAAGGGTCGGTTTCTATTTTTAATACCATGATGTCACAAGTTTGAGAAACGAGGAAAGATGTGAAGTATCTTACTTATGAAAGAGAAAGTTTGATTATGAGAAATTACATACCACTTATATGAGAATTAATTATTGATGATATGTTTTATTGGTTTGCTTGCATAAAGTTGCCATGCATTCATGTTTTGCTATGTTGCATACATGCATTAAGATTCATCATAAAAGACATGGACCTTGGATAAATGCTTTTATAAAACCTCATAATGAACTTTTGCATGTTACACCTTTTCATAATTAACCCAAGGTTCCTGGGGACATTAACGATGACATTAGGATAGGAGGATTCCCTACTAAGATTCTTTAGCAAGATTCTTACCCCTCTTTCTTCTTTCCTGTTACGTCTTCAGATTCCGATGGCGTCATTCGTGATCTTCGTTGATACGCCCATTTGGGAGGTGAACTATGACCCAGATCACCAGTCATATCATTTTGAGGGTCGTTGTGTTGTTCGTATTTTTGCAGACATGGGACGCCCTTTCACACATCCAGTTCCAGCTTTTGTTTTACTCCGACCTCTCCTTATGGCGACGATTTGATCTTCGAGAGGACATAGCCCCATGACGAGTGAGACCGCCATACCCAACCTTCATCTTCGGTAATGCGGACTATCCAGAGTACGTTCCCTCATACCTCACTGTGGGAGGGACCCCTCGAGGATTTTCAGTTGACCCCTATTTTACGGCTTCGCTCCCTCGTGCCCATGGTAGTAGGTAGGGGTAGCAAGATCCAGTCAGCTTGAGGCTTGTGAGGCGCATACGTCAGCCGAGAGGCGCTCACGCTGAGGAGCCACGTGTTCCACCGGTTCGCATGCCTATGCCCCCTCTTTGTTGGGCTACGTCCAAGGAGCTCTGCAGTTATGGGATACATCTCTTCGTCCGAGGATCAATATCATCAGGAGGCATTGGAGTGGAGGGTTTTAGCTTGGTTTTATCTTTTAGGGCCTTTTGTGTACTTGCTTTGTGTTTCCTTTTATGTATTTCCTGTTATGTACTAACTCGCCCACCTTGTGCAGGGTTACTATGTTCCGTTTTATTTCAATGATGTATTTTGAACTATGTATCATCTATGCTATTTAATGTCATGTTATTGGTTTTATGAATGGAGGTGCTCTGAATGCCTTTATATTGTATGTTTAATCTCTTTTGCTTTATGTTTCAGTCATAATAGTACACAACGGCTTGTATTTTGTTTTATATATATTTCAAAAAAAAATTTAACTGTATTTTCTACTAAGTAATTTTACAAATGAATTTAAAAGAAGTAATAACTAATAATTAATCTTAGTACGTCCTAGGTGTGTTTGGGTTTAATATTAGGGTGTTACAATGATGTTATAAACCTGTGTAAAAATGTTATAAACCTATGAATGAAACATTGTAAACCATATTTAAAATCCTGTAAACTCACGTTATACATGGGTTTTTTTTGTTAGAATTTTTCAACAAGAAACAATTGAGAATGATTGTTAGAAGTTGACATTTGATGTGCTCATTAAATGCTAGAGTTAGAAAGTTGTAAATGCGTGTTTTGAAGTTGTAAATATGTGTTATAAAGTTGTAAACCAATGTTAAAATATTGTAAACCCATGAGACAAATTGTAAACCATTTTGAAAATGTCATAAACCAACGTTATTATACATGGATGAATTTTTTTTTTTAGAATTGTATCAACAAGAAAACAATGTGAGAATGACTCTAATAGAAGTTGACATTTAATATTATTGGAAACTTGAGTTAAAAAGTTGTAAATATGTGTTAGGAAATTGTAAACCATGTTAAACTATTGTAAAAAAATGAAAAATGTTGCAACCCATTTTTTTAAAATCTTGTAAACCCATCTTGTACATGGATAATTATTTTTTTTTCAATAATCTTTTCAGAAAATAATTCTAGGATGACTGTTAGAAGTTGATAGTTAATGTTTTATTGGAAACATGAGTTGTAAATGTGTGTAGGAAGTTGTAAACCATGTTAAAATGTTATAAACTCGTGTTATATATAGATATATTTTTTTTTAGAATGTTTTCAGCAAGAAAACAATTTGGGAATGGCTCTGTTAGAAGTTGAAGTTAATGTTATTATTGGAAATTAAGAGTTGTAAATGCATGTTAGGCAGTTGTAAACCAATGTTAAAATGTTGTAAACCCATAAAAAAAAATTGTAAACTTTTTTTAAAATATTATAAACTCATGTTAAACATGGATAAATATATATTTTTTAGAATGTTTTAGAAAGAAAACAATTTGGGAATGACTTTAGAAGTTGTAAAGTAGTGTAGCAAAAAATTGTATACTAGTTTGAAAAATTTGTAAACCCGTGGAAAAAATTGTAAGTCTCTGTATATGTATTCGATGCTTGTTTGTTTAGGTATGTTTTGCATGATGACAACTATAATTTTTGAACTTTAGGCTTTTGTTTTTGTTGTAGGTTTTTTGTTATAATAAATTGGTAAAAATGGAGGATTCAATAAATGTTGATGTAGATTTTCATGTTGAAGCTGAGATGGATTAACCTGAAGGGAATACTAGATGGAGGTGCCTATGTGCTAGGATGGTATTCAAATTAGATGAAGAAGTTAGAGCATTCTACAAAAATTAGGTAAGCAAGATGGATTTTGCATAGAAGAAGAACTTCAAGCAGGGATTTGGATGGAGAACTAAATTACATGTTACTTTCATGTTCACGGGAGGGAAGACGTGCCTAAAAATCCCTAAAGCATTAAGATGCGGCCTACTAAGCAAAATGTGATCAGAAGATTATAGCAAGTAAGCTAGAAGATTGTTGATGGTGTATTAACAAAGTTGTGGTTGATCCCAACAAAGTCAAGATTCCTGAATATGAAGAGCTTAAGCCTCCATGTGAAGAGGGTCATTGAATTGAATGATCGTTTCGAGGTTAGGATCACAAAGACATTTCAAACTCTTATAAAAGAGTCTGGAAGGTATAAAAACTTATCATTTAGTCAAAGGGATGTGCGAACTCAATCAACAAACAAAGGCATGCGATTGGTAAGGGAGGCAATGCAAATGCCTTGTTTGAGTACTTTTCCAAGATGAAGACAAAGAATAAAGATTTCTGGTACAAGATAGACTTAGATAATAAGTTTCATGTAAGAAATATATTTTGGCAGATGCAAAGGTAAACTGCGTACAAATATTTTGCAGATGTTGTCAACTTTGACACAACATACCTAACAAATAAGTATGACACACCATTTGCTGCTTTTGTGGGAGTCAATCACAATGGGCAATCGTTTTGCTTGGATATGGCCCAATGTTAGCTGAAGACATTGATTCATTTGTCTGGCTTTTTGACAGTTAGATTACATGCATCTACTTGAAGAAGGATTTTTCAGGTCTATCCACTACACAAAGAAGTGAGAGCATACACTCCTTTTTTGATGGGTGTGTGAACTCAAACACCAGCTTGCAATAATTTGTAAAGCAATATGATAATGCTCTTAAGAGTAGGGTTGAAAAAGAGGTTGAAGTTGATTTTAAATCCATGAGCACAATCATTCCTTTAGCTGAGCTCCTATTTGAACAACAATTTTAGGAAGAGTATACCTATACTAAATTTGGTGAAATGCAAGCTAAATTTAGAGGGAAAATGAATTGTGTTGCAAGTTTAAAATCCTTGAATGATACAATTACGACCTTTGATGTAATAGAGGAAGTGATAGTGTTTGGCCGAGCAAAGGAGTTAATTCGTAAGGTTGACTTTAATCATAATAGCCATGATATCAGTTGCCAATGCTTGTTATTTGAATTTAAGGGGCTCATGTGTAGACATTCCCTTTGTGTCCTTTCTTTGAAAGAATGAAAGAGGTGCCAACAAAATATATTCTTGCAAGATAGAGCAAAAAGACAAAAATGAAGCACTCGTACATAAAGATTAGCAATGATTCTCCTAACTTTATGCCTACCATGGAGATTTGATAATTGGCGAGGAACTTCTATAAAATGGTGGAATTGGCAACAAATTCTGAGGCTGGGAGCAATTATGTCCATTTCACTCTTGACAAACTAGATGCTTTTTGCATTCTTCTTTGCCTAAGTTGAACATTGCTTCAAAAGTTGATGACATTGGTGGTAATGTTGGCAAGGGATGTACAAATGAGCATATTGAAATCCATAGCCTTGTGCATAAAAGACATAAAGGAAGACCACCGAAAGAAAAACTTTTGAAGTGGAAAATGCTGTAGAGATATAAAAAGAAAGGAATACATGCATATAAGAAGTTGCAAATCAAGTTGTGTTCACATTTTTCATGTACCTTATTGTGCTTTTTAATATTGTATATATGGACTCATTTATAATGTAATTTGTTCCTTTTATTCAATGTTGTAGGAATCAATTGAGGCCATGCTTTCCCAGCCATGTGGAATTAACTTCTCAATGGAGTCATATGTTGAGGTTAGAGCTAGTGGCAATGTAACTGATGAAAGGCCTGATGTATTCACACTGAACTTAATTTTAATTTGCAAGTTTGATTGAAGGCTTTTATGGCATTGTTGTGTTGCAATCATAGTGGCCTTCAATGATGATTAGTGTGTCAAATTGTATTCATAATTTTTCCATGCTTACTTTGATGACTATTGGATGTAAATTACCACTCCCTAGTGGTTATAATGTCCTCCAATTAATGCGCGATTTATATTAGGGTGTTCATGTTTTTGGTAGAACTTATTATCGTATTACTAAGACAAATTCTTTCGATTTGTATATGAATATCATGCTAGGTAAGTTACAATGATTATACAATGGGTCAATGATGATTTTTTATACTTAGTATTGTTGGTGTTATTGTTTATAAAGCTTGGGGTGTTGGCTCTAATACAAGTGTGGCGAATGCCAACTAAAAAAGCAACTATCTAGGGTCACATAGTTCAAACGTGCAACATGTTGGATTTGTGCAGGTACTTGAATCATATAGTCAAGATTTTTATATGGATGAGGTACCAAACATAATTTTAAAGAGGTACTAAACATAATACCATACAATAAAGTGAGACTTGATCTTTTTATTTAGTAATGATCTTCATCAGACAAGTCACCATCAGGAGAATGCTCTAGGCTATTTTCTATGGCCATCAAAAGAGTCTCTATTTTTGCATCATCAAATGCACTTTTCCACAAGATGGTAGCTTCAATGGCCATTTTTTTTTATTTAGTGTGATTTACATTTGGTTGATCTCGTGTCAAATCATATTAACCGCCTTTTATAGCATGAAAGTATTGCCCTGACTATAGTCATGGAATGACACTTTAGGACTCTTAGGTAATGACAAATCAACTTGATCCTTAGCCTATTACTCTCCTCGAATCAATACGCCCATTCTCGCTTATATGTTCAAATGTTTCCAAGAGAGAAGTATTGTAAAGGGTGCATATTATATCTAAACATGTTCTTTTGTAGAGCCCACACCGACCCATCAGTCAAATATTTTTCTAACAGGGTAAATTAGCATGAAAGGAATTTCCCAAAATGGAAGGGTTTATGCCATTTATGAATAACATGATGATATTGAAGAGTATTGCACCAACTCCCTAACAAGAGTATGTAACATGTGTGGTGAGCGAGTTGAAAGTCCTCATATTTATAGTAAAATATACTACTCAAGCATGGAATGAGTTGCGAGGATTGATGGACACTTGTACTTTCACATGGAATAGTGAGCCACTTAGAGGATGTATGGAAACATTCACATGGGAATAGTGTTCCACTTGGAAGGATATGTGCATCATTTCATTTGGAAATAGTTATGGCAATTGGAAGGTTGTCTTTACGCACTTTCACATAGGAATATTTGTAAGACTTAGAAGGTTATATGCATACTTTCACGAGGGAATAGTGTCTGATGGGTCGACGCATGCTCTCTTTCACAAGGGCACACTACATGATCTGTATTCAACATTTATGGGTCCCTATTATTTATAAATTTATTTCATGTGGAAACAATGTATGTGGGCATTAGGTTTACACTCTATCCATCATTCATAAGTGATTATAAATACATACTATTCTCATAATATATAAATTCAATTCATGACATATTTCTGAAAGAGCTTAAGAAGGTTTTCTCTCCAGAAATGGCTGATCTTGAAGATCATTTTGAGAATCCAAAAATTAAGGACCCTTTAGAAAGCAAATTCAAGGTTTCTCAACCTTTAGGAAGTAGACTTAGAGTTTATCTACCATTAGAAAATGACATTTTAGTTGATGATCCACTTTCTAAACATACTCCTGAGCCTTTACTTGATGCAGTGATGTTGTAGATCAAGCCAGTCACAAAAACTACAAAGGATTTATGATCTAAGGCAAATTCTCAAAATCAAGTCATTAGAGATATTTCTCAAGGAATGAGAACAAGGTCATCACTCAAAAACAAGAGAAACAATGCTTTATTATCAATATTTGAACCAGAAAATGTTAAAAAGGCTCTAAGTGACAAAAGCTTGGGTGAAAGCTATGCAAGAAAAACTAGATAAGTTTGAAAAATGTAAAGTTTGGACCTTAATAGAGAAACCTAAAGGAAAATCTATCATAGGCACCAAATGGGTGTTCAAAAACAAGCATGATGAAGCTGGAAAGTGGTTAGAAATAAGGCAAGATTGTTTGCTCAAGGATATAATAGAAAAGAACGGGTTGATTATGATGAGTGTAACACCCTAATAATTAACTCAACACGCTTAGGGTATTCGAGTTGATTATTAGATATTACTCTTTGTTTCAGTCTTTAATCACACATAAAATATACTTAAGAAAAATATGAGCTATTTTTTTTTTTTGAAACAAAACATAAGCCGCGTACATATAAACGATCGTCAACATAAAGCGGAACATATAAAACATTAACATAAACAAAAGCATCATATAGACTCCATAAAGATCATCCATAAGCACACCATACTGAAATATATAATAAAATACCCACCCATGAAAAGCGAGTTAAGTTCGTACATCATCATAAGAGCAAATACATAGAAAAGGAAATACAATGGAAAACATACCCACCTATTGCACCTATGATAGATAACCTCAATACAAAAGAAAGCTACCCTAAGCTAGTGGTGTGTGTGCACTAAAAAGCCTCCAAGAACTCTATGGTTGTTGGCCCTGAAAAGGTGGAATGTAATTAATCCATGAGCGAACACCCTTGAGCAGGGGTACACACAATGCTTCATCCTGGATGCATGGATGGCCTCCGTGCCAACCTCAGCTAAATAACCCCTGTCCTTGCTACCCTCCCTCGTCTGTGGAGTAGGGGCAAAGCTCTAGAGTAGACGTGGGTAGGCGAGTCCTCAGACGGGTTCGTCTCAAAATGCCTCGAACGGGGGACATAGTTTGGGAAGTCACGACGGCAGATGCGAAAGGATACGTGTGTAGAATCCTCTCATTATGCGTGCGTGCCCGCTTGAAGATAATGTCGTCGCCGTAAAGGGATGTAGAGAATCGGTAGCTTGGAACAGGGTGTGCGAATGGACATACCACAAACATGAACACTCTAACGGCACAATGTCCCTCAAAATGATACAATCATGCTCCTGATCAAAATGTACCTCCCAGGTGGGGGTGTCAATGAACACTACGAATGTCACCATCGAATCTGAAGACGTGATGGAAAAAAAAGGAGTGAGAATCTTACTAAAGAATCTCGGAGGGCATCCTCCTATCTAAGTGACATCATCAACGTCTCAGGAACCTCTGGGATATTATGTGTAACACCCTAATATTTAACCTAACACGCCTAGGATGTATTAAGATTAATTATTAGTTTATTAATCCTTAAAATTCATTTGAAAAAAATTACTTAGCGGAAAATACAGGCAAATTTTTTTTTAAAACATGTAAAACAAAATGTGAGCCATCGTGTACTACCATGAGCAAATCGTAAAACAGCAAAGAACTTAAACACACAATTTAAGAGCAATAAAGAACACATTCCTCCATAGAAGCAAATATCATAATATTAAATAATATAGTTGAATACATGATTCTGGACACATCAATTGAAAAACTAAAATAGAGTCATACCCATATAAAATGGGCAGAGCTTACGATACATAGAAAAGGAAAACACATAAACAGTAAGGAAAACATAAACAGCAAGTATAGGGAAGCCCAAAAGATCAAACCCCAGCTATAGCTACCCCTCCCTCTAACCTATTGGTGACGCTGGTCCTCTGGTGATGGGGAAACATGTCCACGACCGCTCGACTCCTCGGTCGTGGCCCAACGAAGTAGGGACGTGGGCATGCGGAGTGAAGGAACAACATGGCCTCCTCGCGTGGGCGCCTCTTAGGTTGTCGCACTCGCCTCGTAAGTCTCGGCTGGGTGATAGGATCCTCACTACCTCTACCCATGTCCACGAGCACGAGGAGTAGAACCCTCTAAGTAGGCGTAGACGAGGGAGTCCTCAGACAAGTCAATCCCAGTATGCCGTATGAGTGGGATGTACTCCGGATAGGCTCTAGCCGCGGAGGATGATGGATGGGTATGGCGAGTCCTCGTCGTGGGGTCGGATCTTCTTGAAGATCATGTCGTCGCCATAGAGTGAGGTAGAAGTGAAGCAAAAGCTGGAAACTAGATGTGCGAACGGGCGTCCCATGTACGTAAAAATGCGGACAGCACAACGACCCTTAAAATGATACAATTGATGATCCGGGTCAAAGTGCACCTCCCAGATCGGCATGTCAATGAAGACCACGAACGTCGCCATCGAGATCTAAAGACGTAACAGGAAGAGAAATAGAGGGGTGAGAATCTTACTAAAGAATCTCAATACGGAATCTTCCTACCCTAATGTCATTGTTTACGTCCCAGGGACCTTGGGTTTATTATGAAAAGATTTAACATGGAATGGTCTAGTATGAGGTTTTATAAAAGTAATTATCCAAGGTCCGTGTTTCTTTTATAATGAATCTTAATACATGAAGATAGCATAACAAAGCATGAATGCATGGCAATACCTTGTACAAGTAAACCAATAAAACATGAAATCAACAATTTATCACCATATAAGTGGCATGTAACTTCTCATGAAAACTTTTCTCTTTCGTAAGTATGGAACTTCACATCTTTTCTCTTTTCTCAAACTTGTGACATAAAGGTATCAAACCTAGTATCATTGGCACCCTATGCTAGGCTATGAGCTCAAACCTCAACTAGTCGTCACTAGTTCTTACTTATCCTCCTGAAAAGTGTAACATAATCACAATCATAATAATCCTGACTCCCAGAGTATGGGTAGGGGCCTAGGAGCACCCATCATGAGACTTTTTCCTTCTTCAAAATGCATCATCTGGTTAAGACCAGTGACTTTGTCCACTTTGGCAAACTAACCGTCAATGCCCTCACGGTTTTACCTTCTCCTCACCATAGGAGAAGTACGTCTTGGTCTACGAAACGCATCAACTGGTTAAGCCAATGACTTTGTCGCTTCGGTATGGCTCCATCCCCACGGGTTTACTTTTTCCTCACCGTCAGGAGAAATGCATCTTGGCATGTCACTTTTAAAATCTTACTTTCAAAAACTTCTTTAGTCTCTCAAATTTGATGGAAATTTGACACAATGGTTGTACATGAATTTCCTCAAATTTGAGACATAACTCATTTAACACATGCTTCCTTATTCAATATCTCAACTAAGCAAAGCTTTGAAATCATATAAACATGTTCACCTATTTCATCATCATCTCATATCCTTCTGCATCTCAATCATAACATACCACATTATCATAACAATCACATCATGAGTTCAAATATTCTTATACACATGCCATTAATACTTTCACATATTGTCGATATATCATAACTATGTGTTTACTCGGTCACTTACTCTCATCATCTTCCCTATCTTATAGTATCTTATGCTTTGACCCTTACGGTCTTAAAACTCGTGTTCTAGTTATCCTAACACCCATAACAGATCTTTGATGCACCTAAAGGATCATTACTTGTAATTCTCTCTAATTTTTATGCTTACTAACACCTCCAAACAGCCTTGCACAGATTGGGCAAGATGGTTATTATTCGATTATGGGGTTCTAGAATCTACATCTTTAACCTTTTCTAAATTTCGTCTTCACCTAAGGTTCTATATTCAATTCCTAAACCAATTATTAGGGATTGCTTCACATATCCACTAATTGTAAACAATTTTCCCTATGTTCAATTATGCTAAAATAGAATTTATAATTCTTGTGTTTAAGTGTTCTAGAATCCTCATTTTAAATCCTTTCTAGTTACTTATTCTTTCCTAACATTCCTAAATCGGTCCTTGCCTTACTCAAACATAATTTTACACATTTTAACTCCATAAAATAGCATCATACAGTGGCCAAACAAATAAGGCAAAAATCGAATTGTATGTCTCACAAAATCACATGAATTCATCTCAAAGCATTAACACATAAAGTCATTCTATCATACTTAGAGCACATATTTTTGCACGTTTGGGGGTTTTGGTAATCATTACATATGATGGTAATCGATTACCACCACAAAAACTGGTTTTGGTCAAAGGATGGGCTGGTAATCGATTACTTGGGCTTGGTAATCGTACCAAAACCTAAATTTTATCCTGGGTATGAGAACATCCAGGTAATCGATTACATAGGATGGCAATCAATTACTAAGGCCAAAAACTATTTCTAAAAAATGAAAAACATCATGGTAATCGATTACATAAATAGGTAATCGATTATAGGAGTTAAAAACCGATTCTGGGCATGAGGAATAGCCTTGGTAATCAATTATATTGTCTGGTAATTGATTAACAGAACCTAAAATCCTTCAAATAACCATTCTGTAATTGATTACATAAGCTGGTAACGACCAGAACCTCCGGAATTTGAGAAAACATGGTTTTTAACACATTCTAAGCTACTTTAACACCTTGAGACCATGTAAAACATCTTTCTAACATTCCCTTGAAAACATCCTCACATTTTTACAAATCAAACCATCATTGTATCATGACTAAAACACATCTACTTGTCATGGTTAAAATTTCCGTTTGGGATACTAGGGCAAGTCTTTTGAGCTCTAGGAGTTTAAGTGATGACATAAAGATAGACATGCTATGCAAGGTTCATTTTAGATCTTTATCATTGTTAGGTGATGACTTGAAACTTAAATATGCTAGACAGAAATATAAATATGAATGCAAGTCCATTTCTTTATTTTAGTGCTCTAGACCTCTTAAAGTATTTACTCTAAATCACATTTCAACTTTAAGGTTGAGATAGGTAGGCTTTGAGTTAATCACTTAGGCGATAACATGAGTGCAAAACTTAAATATAAACATGCAATGCAAGAACTTGAGATAAAAACATGATGCAAGTTCATTTCTTTATCTTGTTAGAGCTCATTTTAAGACTTTAAAGGATAAACTATCAACCCCATTCAATCTTAACCAAATGGAAATGAGTTTTAGAGCCTCTTGACACCATGGTCCTATGGGTCCATTTGTCTAGACTCATCATCAAACTCAAGGAAAAACCAACAAGGACAACCAAAAACTTTTTATTTTCATCATTCTTTCAAAACCAAAGATGAAGTAAGCCTTGAGCTCTAGAGGTCTACACATGGTGGTCTTTACAACCAACACAAAGATCTTTTTCATCATCAAGCCATGGTTTTTCAATCCTTTAATAACCACAAACCAATTAAGGAGAAAGAAAAGAAAAGATCAAAACCAAAAAAGAAAGAAGAATAAAAAGAGGAACAACTCAATCACATTTTCAACTAAAAACTCATCCATTTCATGTATCATTGAATCGAAAATATAAAGAAAGAATGGAGAAAAAGAACTCAAACAACTCCCTACCAAAAGTTTGCTTGAAGGAATGAAGGAAAGCTTGGTCTTTTGAGGTGAAAAGGAAAGAAAATCTTCTTAGAGTTTGAGAAGGAGGTTTTGGCCAAGAGAGAAAAGAGAAGAAGAGAGGTTGTGTTTAGGAGAATGAAGAAGGAAAAAGGGCTTCTTTGATCTTTGAGGAAGAGAGCTTAAAGTTTACAATGGGTGTAAAGGATTCAAAGAGCTTTCAAGCTTGCATATTTATAGAGAAATGAAGCTCATGGATGGCCTTTGAGGGGAGGAAGGCCGATGGCCTTTAGAGGAAAAAGGAAGGAAGAAAATATCTTTTGATTAGTATGGTTGTGAGGGTGGGCAAGACATGCTGAGGTATGGCTCCAAGTATGGCCTAGGCATGGTTCTTTGTGTGCAAATTAAACATGTGATGAATTGAGGGGGAAGATGTATTCGGCCATGTATGCTGCCAAGGGAGAGGAGAAATTGTTCATCTAATTGTGGTTTAATGATGTGTTTAGGTGTATCTTTGATTAAGGTTTTGATTAGGAGTTTGTAAGAAGGTGTTTAGGTGAGGTAATGGTCAATTAAGATTGTCAAGACTTGATTTAGGGGTGTTCATGCTAGATTAAGGAATCAAAAACTCTTTTCAAGTTAAATTAAATTATAGACATAATTCCTTAATTTAAGGAATTAGAGAGATAATTTACTATTCAAGATTCCATGACTAGGAATCTTGAATCTAAGAATGAAATTAGAGTCTAACTAAGCAATCTTAGGTTCTAATTAACCTTAATAAATTATTTTGACTCTAGATTAATTATCAAAATTAATTAATCTTCTATTAGAGCCTAATATTGCTTAGGTTTGGTTAATTGTATCATTAGGCTCATTGTACACTATTCTAGGGGTAAAATGGTAATTTTATTCTAATACTCTTGGACCTCCGGGCTTACTAACTATCATGATCCACTCATAAACATCATCCCGAACTTCCTGGAAAAGTTTCGGGCTCAAATGGCACCTTAACTCGTGTAAATGCTGCAGAGGTATTTTGATCATTTTGAGTCGAAAGTTCGGAAAATAAGATTTTTACCTTGAATATCAAACACTACAATCATAATCCCCTTCAAACATGAGTTGACCCATTCAAGGACTGCCGGTCAGCTGTAACATCCTCCCAAGTATAACATCATGCTTAAGCCATGACATCGTACTCAAGAGTTGTTACTTGTTAATTAGCGGACCTTTCTTACTTATCTATAGCAAGAATCAATCGAATCGTGTAGTAACTAACTCGTGGTTCTATCAAAATATATAACAAGGAAACAAAGTATTTATTTAGTACAATTCAAGTACAAAAGGAAGCTATTCTATGAGCTTTAGTACATATCTGTTCTTTACTATATTTATAGATACATGTACATATCTAAGTACAATAGATACGAGTCTCCACAACTAAGTTACAGAATTCCAATTCAAATCTTTCTTGTAGGCTTCACTTTCTCTTGAATTAACCTGAGACGACAGAAACAAACATATAGGGGTGAGAATTCTAAAATTCTCAGGCATCCCCAAAACATATAATGAAACTCATGCCATCGCTATCGTCCAGCCACTTTGGTTTATTAGTAAAATTGTGAGCATGCAACATATATCAAAGGTTCATTTTAAAGTTCAAAAGTCATTCTTCTGAAGTGGATTTATTTTAATTACTCCATTACTCAGCATACATATGTTATCTACTCAACATCATAATAATTCATTTTCAACTTTACGTGCCTAGATACATCGAAGGGACCTTTTCTTGCCCTTTTCAACTAAAGGGGACCTCTTGTGCCCTTTACACATTCAGGGGACCTTTCCGTGCCCTTTACACATTCAGGGGACCTTTCGTGCCCTTTATAGACTAAAGGGGACCTTTGCGTGCCCTTTTGAACTAAAGGGGACTTCATTCTTTACTTAGTATGTACATCATCCTCAAGCTCACATTACTATATGCGTTAGCATAGTTTCTAATGTCGTAATGTTTCCAATATATATATCATTCATTTATCACGTTTCTTTTTTTTTTTACCATCGCAAGCTTAAAGCTTATATATACAATCAATCACAAGTAATTCTCATTCATTTCTCATAAACCAATCTTTAATGTCACTAGCATGCATTCATGTACATCATACTTGAACCAAAGATCATTTGACTTTTAAATCAAGAGTTTAATTCATTTCTAGTACAAAGACAGCATTTGGCAGAATTTAGACTTACGGAGCATGATTTATTTCACAAATTAAAAAATCAATTTAAAGGCTATGAAAATTCCCTGAGATACTTCAATATGTCTACAAGGCTCCATAAAAATTTCGGGTAAAAAATTCTCTAACTATGATAATAAAATTCAACAATTTTAGTGGTCATAGACCCCTCATACTGAGTTAGAACTAGAATTCACAATTTTTAACCATAGAAAATGATTGAATCAGTTCAAAATAAAAATCATGGGTATACTTCAGATGTTGAGAATATCCCATAAAAATTTCAAAGGATAATTCAATCATTTGCTATGTTAATAAAATTATACAAATTCACAGCTTCAGTTCACTAATCCAACAGCACAGAAACCACTTCGGTTCTTGATTTTTAGAGCATTAGGAGTCACAATCAGAGCTCAAGAAAATTGAAACTAGCCTAGGATGTTGGCTTCAACATATGTTTTTTCTAGGTCATGAAAATACCCACAAATATGCCAAAAATTCGTGAACAATTCCTAGGTAGAAAATCGAAAATCCAGGCTAAGCAAAACCCCTTTTGACAAAAATGATTTTTAATATCATCCAAACACTCCACCAAAATTCATATATCAATATCAACATAATATCAACCAATATAACAAGAAATTTCGGACGTAGCTCAATCAGATCACACCAGAATAAATTTGAAAAAGAAAAGGCAAGAAAACCCTATTTTTAGAGATTTGTGGCTCTTAACTCCAAAGGATGCTCTATAATGCTTTTGCTTCACTTCAAAGCTTCCCCAACAACACCAAACCCTTCCTTTAACCCTAGATTGTGTGCCCTCAAAGTTGAAAAAGTGATGGATTCAAATTCTAACCGATTAGATTTGTAGGTTATGATGAGTAGAACAAGTTTTGTGAAGGAAGTTTGAAGTTTTAGTAATTGTAGGTTAGGTGTTTTGAGGTTTGAATCAAGTTATAATCTCTTGAAAGAAAAAAAATGGAGGTTGCTGCCCCTTTCTTGTTCATGGCAGAGAATGCATTCTCAAGGTGATAAGGTTTTATAGTTTTTAATGGTATTATGATATCATGTAGTAAGAATTATCTAATAGGAAATATAATTCTTTAAAAAGAAAATATGATGAATGGCTAGGATTTAATTTACAAGATTAAATCTTAGCCTTACACTTAGCATATAAAGGATAGACATTATCCTTTTATAAGATTAAACTATCTTTTAATGTTAGAAATCGCACACAGAAATCTCACGACGGATAACAATTTTATTAACCATATTACCAGAAATTAAATTCAGGTATAAAATCCTTATTCCTAACTATTTCTAACCTTAACCCTCTCTTTTCTCAATTCAGGCATTTTCCATTCCAATATCGTTTTGGCTGTCAGGTGGGCCTGTGAGCCAGGCAAGATTACTATTCACTGGCCCAAAATTTTTTTTATAGGTCCATTGGGCCACTTTCATCATTACTATCCTCAGATTTTTGAAATTACGAATAACAAAGCTCAAATTAATTTTTAAATAATTTTCGGATGTTACATCAGCTACCCTTAAATTCCAAGTGAAAATGACCTAGGGGCATTTTAGTCATTTGTACTTAGAGCAAAATCGAGGCATTACATTACTCCCCTGCTTAAATAGAATTTTGTCCCAGAAATACCTTAGAAAAGCTCAGGATACTTCGTTCTCATCTGGATTCTAGCTCCCACGTGTATTCTTTCCATCTTGTTTGCCCATGCCACTTTCACCAAAGGAACGGACTTGTTCCTAAGACTGCTGACACCACGGTCCACGATCCTTGTAACATCCTCCCAAGTACAACCCTATCCTTGAGTCATGATCTCGTACTAAGAGTTGTTACTCATTAATTAGCGGACCTTTCTTAGATATCTATAGCAAAATTGATCAAGTCGAGTAGTACTAATTCGTGGATCTATTAAATATATACAACAAATAAACAAGACATTTATTTATTTCACAAGTAAGTACAAAGGAAGCTCTTCTATGAGCTTGAATACATACATGTTCTCTATTATGTTTACAACCATATACACACCACTAAGTACAACATAATAAAAAAACACTAACTACTAAACTATTGCGAAAATTCCTTCAATATCAGCCTTAGTTCTCTTGGTCAACCTGGAGGACACGAAAACACAAAAACACATAGGGGTGAGAATTTAACAATTCTAGTAGGGAAATCCCCCAATTACACCATCATAATGTCATCGTCATTGCCAAGCCACTTTGGTTTATTAAGAAAATGTGAGCATGCGACATATATCAAAGATTCATTTTAATGTTCAAAAACCATTCTTCCAAAGTGGGTTTCTTTTAGCATTCAATCACTTAAAGCATATATCTCATAGTATTTTAACATTGAATAAATCATCAACAATTCAAAGTTGAGTAGACATGCAATGAACTTATCCCCAAGTGACATGGTTTCACTTATGGCCACAAAGATCAAATCAGTGCATTTTTCTTTTTTCATTGACATAGGAAAGACTTAGTTATACCCAACAAGTATTTGTCATGGACAATTCCACAATAGATAATTTATACCAAATGGTATTTGTAGTGGATCACACCACACAAGGGAAATAGTCTGCTTCTAAGGACGAGCTTAGTCCTATACGTGATCATCGAACTTCATTTTTTTTCCATTTCGAATCACACACAGATCTATTCCTAGCCAATACGTAACCGACTATAAATTGGGGAGTTCCTCTTTTCAATTTCCTTCCCCTCATTCAACCTAAGTCTTGTTTTTGTTTTGTCCATATGTCAGAACATGCACAATTTAAGTTTCTACGTTCTCTTTTCCTTTTCCAAATGCATGCATAAAGCACATGTAGATATTCAATCATATTAGAGGCCCATTCATGCCTCATGGATAAGTAATTGAAATAATTAGCATGCATTCATATGCCATACACTTGGACTAGATATCACTTTACCACAATTTTCAGCCATTCCCATATTCCAGCACTTTGATAGATTTACTGTCCTAGGAACAACATTTAATTACCATATCAAAAGGCCATTTCAAGAGCCACAAAAATTCTATATGACACCTCAATATGTCGAGGAGACCCTGTAAAAATTTCAAGACAAACAGAGCTCTCTAAATCCTTCAGTAAATTGTACAAATTTAGTGGTTAGGGACCACCAATTCACAGCTTAGACAGAGTTCTCATAATTTTTAACCCTAGCAAATGATTGAATCAACTCAAAATAAAAATCATGATTGAACTTCAAGATGATTTCAACACTCTGTAAAACTTTCAAGGGAAAAATCAATCATTTGCTATGTTAAAAAAATTAGTAAAATTTGCAGCTTCGGTTTCACAAATCCAGGCAGCATAGACACACTTTCGTTCTGGAATTTTTTTAAAGCATTAGGAGTCAAAATAAGAGCCAAGAAAATTTGTGAAACTACCGTAAGATGTTAGCTTCAACATATATATTTTTTAGCTCATGAAATTACCCAAAAATATGCCAGAAAATTCATGAACAATTCCTCGCAGTAAAAACTGAAAATCCAAGCATAGAGCAAAACCCTTTTTGACAAAAATGATTTTTAACACCATCCAAACACTCCACCAAAATTCATAAATCAATATCAACATAATATCAACCAATATAACAAGAAATTTCGGACCTAGCTCAATCACATCACACCAGAATAAATTTGAAAAAGAAAAGGCAAGAAAACCCTACTTTTAGAGATTTGTGGCTCTTAACTCCAAAGGATGCTCTAGAATGCTTTTGCTTCACTTCAAAGCTTCCCCAACAACCCAAACCCTTCCTTTAACCTCAGATTCTGTGCCCTCAAAGTTGGAAAAGTGATGGATTGAAATTATAATCGGTTAGATTTGTAGGTTATGATGAGTAGAATAAGTTTGGTGAAGGGAGTTTGTGGTTTCATCAAGTCTAGGCTAGGAAAATGGAGGTTTGAAACAAGTTTTGAGCTTGTGAAAAGTAAAAAATGGAGGCTGGTTGTGTGGGCTGGAAAATGGCAGAGAATGAAAGCTTGATGAAGAAGTTGAGTTTGTGTTTTATCTTTTATTTAATGCATGGATGACATATTATATAGTTAGGAAATTCTTAATTCAAGAAAGTAAAATGGATGGCTAGGATTCAATCTTGTAATTCAAGATTGAATCTTAGCCTTCCACTTGTTTAGAATGGATATACATTATCCATTTGTAATGATTAAAATATCTTTCGGTGTTAAAATCGCACACCAAAATTTTACCAACGGATAACGTACCAAATTGAATGAATATTACTGAAAATTAATTCAAAATATAAAATTATCATTCTCACCTATTTCTAACCTTATTCCCATGTTTTCGTAATTTTGGGGCACCTCAAGGCCTGAATTTAAGGTTTCAGCTATCCGGTGGGCCCATGGGGCCCGCAAAGTTACTATTCATTGGCCCGAAATTTTTATTTCTTTTTGACAGGTCTATTGGGCTGCCCTCATCATTGCTAAACTATTAGATTTTTGAAATTACGATTAATAAAGCTCAAATTAATTTTTAATTAAATTTTTGGGTGTTACAATCCTCGTTGGCGGTAGATTGAAAGTTAGGTCCTCCTCAACTGTACATGCTCTTGGTTCTAACACAAGACTAGGATTGGATTGGTATTTTCTCAATTGGGAGATGTGAAAGACGTCATGAAGATTAGATAGGTTAGAGGTAAGGTTATTCTTAAGCTACCATCCCGACTCTCTAAAGAATTTCAAAAGGACGAGAAATGGGAATTAACTTTTTGACTCGCATGGCTCTACCTATACCTGTAGTGTGGGTAATCCTTAAGAAAATATGTTCGCCCTCTTGGAACTCCAACGGCTTCGCCGCTTGTCCGCATAGCTCTTTTGTCGACTTGAGCGGTCAAGATTCTACCCTTAATCCTTTTGATTTGCTCCAGTTTCGCTCACTACCTCCGGTCCTAACATGCTTTGTTCTCGGGTTCGTGCCAACACAAAGGGGACTGACACTTCCTTCCATACAAGGCTTCAACATGTGCCATACCGATGCTCACGTGATAATTGTTGTTATATGCAAACTCGATAAGTGGTAGGTACTTATACCAACTTCCCTTTCTATCCAATATGGACGCCCTCAACATGTCTTCCAAGGTTTGATAGTTCTTTCTAATTGGCCATCTGTTTGAGGGTGGTAAACGTGCTTAAACACAGCTTGAACCAAACGCCTTTTGAAAGGCTCCCCAAAAGCGTGACGTAAACTGGATCTCGATTCAAGATTATCGTCGATGGTACTCCACGTAACCTTACTGCCTTTTGTATGTACAGCGGGCTAACTTGTCTAGGGAAAAGGTGATCTTAATGGGTAGGAAATAGGTTGACTTGGTCAATCTATCCACTATTACCCAAATAGCGTTGTGGTCGGCTGGGTCCTAGGTAGTTCGATCATAAAATTCATGGAGATGCTATCCCACTTCCACTCGGATAGGGCAGAGGTTGCAACAATCCTGAAGGCTTTTGGTGCTCGATCTTCACCTTTTGACATACCAAGCACTTACTAACCCAGGCAACTACATCCTTTTTCAATCCTAGCCACCAAAACATCTTCTTTAAATCCTGATACATCTTGATAGTACCAGGGCGAATAGTGAAGTGGCTTTTGTGAGCCTCCTCTAAGATGTTCTCTCGAGGTCACCATCCTGTGGCATGCAGATTTGCCCTTCAAATCTCCATAAACCATCGGGTCCTTGCTCAAAACCCTTTAGTTTACCCGCCTTAACCCCTCTAGGGTCTCCCTAAATTCTTTACTCTCCCTTTATGCTAGAGCGACCCTCTGCTTAAACCCTGGTCACACTAAGGCGACACATCTTCACACTCCTATCCATCAAGACATCCCCAAATTCAAATCCCTAAACTTCTCTATTAACTCAACTTCCCTAACCATCATGTGAGACAGACGTAATGATTTTCGACTCAAGGCATCTACGACTACATTAGCCTAGTCGGGTGGTAACTTAAGCCGAAATCATAGTCCTTCAAAAATTCCATCCACCTTCTCTGCCTAATGTTTAACTCCTTTTGATCAAAGAGATGCTTAAAACTTTTATGATCGGAGAAAACTTCAAACCTCACACCATACAAATGGTGCCTCCATATCTTTAAGGCAAACACTATGGCGGCTAACTTGAGGTCATGGGTGGGGTAGTTCACCTCGTGAGGCTTGAGTTGTCTAGATACATAGGCTATCACTTGCCTATTTTGTTGCATCAACACACAGCCTAAACCCTTTCCCGAAGCATCACAATATACCTCAAAAGGTACATTAGGGTCAGCTAAAACCAAAATTGGGGTCGAGGTTAACTTTCCTTTTAGCTCTTGGAAGCTTTTCTCACACTCGAGATTCCATAAAAACGAGGTGCTTTTCCTAGTGAGCTTGGTTAGGGAAAGGGCAATCTGAAGAGAATCCTTTTATGAACCTTTCCCAAAAAAGCTCCGTATTTCCACTATGGTGGTTGGTCTCTCCCAATTCATTATGGCCTCTATTTCGGGGTCTATGGCTATATCTTCCTTTGACACTACGTGTCCTAGAACTTCACCTCCTCCAACCAAAATTCAGACTTAGAGAACTTTGCATACAACTTTTTCTCCTTCAAAATTTCTAAAACTAACCTTAGATGACGTTCATGCTCCTCGTGTCTCGAATAGATAAGTATGTCATCTATAAAACGACCACGAACTTATCTAAATAGGGTCTAAAGATCCTGTTCATATAATCCATGAATGTAACGCCCAATTTTTATGTAATTTTTACTATCATTAGGAATTACCGAATTACCGTAGGTAAATATTATATAAAATTTGAGACCAAACAATCCTTAATAAAGGAATATAACGTTAGAAGAAAAGTTAGGAGCAATTCGTGCAAATATTGCAAACCCCAATTTCTGTACATGTAAAATGACCAAAATGCCCTGAGGTTATTTTACTCAAAATGAGGATCGTGGGCCCCACCGTCCTCAAGGGGATGTTTTGAGGATAATAAGGGATTGTTTGTGTTATGTGTGTTGATAGAGCAGAAGAATCTCAATTTTGAGTTTCGACGCAAAATGACCAAAACGCCCCTGCGCTGTTTGAACTCCAATTTGCGTGCGGACTAGCCCGAACCTCACTAAAATATTTTAAAAGGTGTTTTTAAGCTATGATTGGCCATTGGTTAAGTTCGAATGGCCCAGGCAATTTTTGAGCGAAATGACCATTTTGCCCCTCTCTTGTGAGTTTTGCAAATTTTGAGATTTTCGATTTGTCTAACGAAACCTAAACAATATTAGGCTCAAATTAAAGCTTATTAAATTCTAATTACTAATCTAGAGTCAAAATTATTTATTTAGATTGATTAGAACCTAAAATTGCTTAAAACACCCAAATTGCTTAGTAATTCACTTAAACCCTTAACCGTAAATTCTCTAAATTGCATGAATACCTTGCCTACACCTAAAAAATACATGGAACACACAAAATCCTCTTCCACAAGGCTGTAATGCACGAAATTATTGAGTAATAAGTCAGAAAATTATTACACAAAAATCCAAAGAATGAAAACAAAGAATCATGAAAACATGGAAACATGATTCCATGTTTTAAGCCACCAAACAAAATGATTTTTCTTCCTTATTTTTTTCTCTAATTTTTGGTCAGATTTCTTTCCTTCCTTTGTCCATTTATGAGCTGCAAAATCTCTATAAATAGGCATGCTTGAAGATAGTTTAGATGCTTAGTTCATAACTTACACAAATTCTAGTTTTAGGAGCACCAAAAGCTCATTTCCTCCTCCTCTTGGCTGAATTCTTTCTTCAAGTTTTCAAGAATATTTTCTTTCATTTCACTCAAGGAAACCAAGTTCTCTTCCTTTCCTTCAAATCAGATTAGGTAGGGAGTTGTTTTTAAGTTTATTTCTATGCTTTGCTAAGTGTTGTTCTTGGTTCAAAATGATGATTTCATGGATTTTCTCTAGTTTTTCCATTTGGTTTTCTTCTTCCTTTCTTTGAACAATTCAGCCATATGGCCTAGGTGGGACTAAGATGATGGCTTGATGATGAGGACCTTGAGGGTGGGTTGTGAATCCATCACAAGTTAGGCCTCTAAAGCTTGAAAGTTCCACTTGATGCAAAACTTTAAAGAATAATATTTTTATGATGTTTTTATGATCTTGAGTTTAGAACTTGAAAGATGTATTTTTCACTTTGTCTTGCTAAGATATATTGGGTTGAATTTATATTTCTCTAAAGTCTTGGAGGAGCTCTAGTAAAGAAATAAAATGAACTTGCATCCATGTTTAAGTTTATGCCTTGCATAACCATGTTTACTTTCTATGTCATCACTAAATTCTCAAGAATGAATAAATGAACTTGCATATTCATGTTTAAATTTCCAAGCTTGCATTTCATGTTTAAATTTCAAGTTGTCACTTAATCTCTAAAGATAATAAAGAAGTTGCATCTCATGTTTATTTTATGCTCTCACTTTATTTTATAATGGCTAAAAGAGTCAATGCATGGCATGTTTATTTTATGTCATCACCTAAAAATCCTAGAGCTCAAAGACTTGCTTATGAATCATAAGCAAAGAAATGAGATAATTGGAGTTAAAGAATTTATTCTTTAAGAAGTCTTGAGAATTGGAGCTTAAAAAATGTAATTCTCATCCCCTCAGGTCCTATGCGGACTACGCGCTCCTTGCTTAAGATTCTCTCTCCCTCTCCTGTCCTGCGATTCCGCTTCAAGTTTCTTGCATCATGTTTATATTACAAGTTCTTGCATCATGTTTAATTTTTAAGTTATCACCTTAAATCTTAAAGATAAAGAAATGGAATTGCATATCATATTTATAATTCCAAGCTATCACCTTATAAAGATAAGATTAAAATAAGGTTGCATAGCATGGTAATAATTCAAAGATGTCACCTAAATCTCTAAAGCTCAAGACTTGCTCCTTTTATCTTAAGTGAAATATTTAATTATGAACATTCTTTCAAGTTATAAATCGGTCCCATGGTTAAGTTAGGCCTAAAGTCCTATGACTTCTTTCAAGTTTAACAAAAAGAATTAGTTCTAAAAGAGTTTTAAAACTTTGTAAGAATTTTATGGGAAGCTAGTAATTTATGTGTACTTAAAATATGATTTGATGCTTATTAAGAATTTGGTGTCATTGATTGATTCCCTGGTTTATATGTTATAGTTGCTGTTGCAAACAATGAAAACTTATGCATGAAATAAAGACATATTCTATTCCTGGAAGAAAGTGTATTCCTGTAAGAGTGCAATTGGAAAGATTCTGGCTAAGGAAAGATTTGGTATTTAAGCGTGTCCATTGTGACCCACCTCTCTTCCTGGGAATCTCCAGATGCATGATTACAGTTGGTATATATTATTTCGGCATAAGACTATAAATGAGAAAATGTTATGATGATTATGAATGAAGAATTGTATTATGATATAACATGCAAAGACTTAAAGGTGACTCAAAATATATGAGAAAATGATCCTTTGGACCCAATCAAACTATAGGCGGTGAAAAGGTGATTCTTGCCCCTAGTCTGTTCTCTCAAAAGGGTAGAGACGGAATTTTTACTTATCAAAAGGGATAAGTATGTGGTGACGACTAGCAAGGTATGAGCTCATAACCTAGATTACTCCCAAAAGGGTGAAGTATAGGGTGGCCCAGGAAAATGATGATGAAAGTAACTTTAAGTCACCTAAGAAACTAAGTAAATGCATTATGTGAATATGATGTTCTGCTATGCATAGTATTTATGAGATGATGATGAGAAATATGATATTCTGCTATGCATAGTATTATGAAATGATGATGAGGAATATGATGTGATTTTATGCATAACTATGTTATTATATATGAAAGGAAAAGTTCATTATAAACATGACATGCTAAGTTTATGATGCATTATAAGACGCATGATTAAACGACAAACCTCGGTAAAGTATATTTTCGAACTTAATAAATCAATCTTAGCATGCTCACTATTTCATAATAACCCGAGGTTCCTGGGGACGATGATGATGACACAATGCATCATGAGGTGAGTACCTCCTGAGATTCTTTTTATAAGTTTCTCACTCCCTCTATTTTTCTTTCCATCTCGTCTTCAGAAACGGAAGGAAGCGTTCGTGAATCACATTGAGGTCAGGGTACTGAACTTGAATCCTGCTAGTTTCACTCGTATATTTCAGATATCTATCCCTATCCCTGGAGTGTCATTACTAGGTGCCATTAATGGATGTCCTTCCATCCATATATTATTTATGTTTTATTAGATTGCCTACACTTAGTCTTATTCTGTTGGTAGGCAAAATATCTATATGATATGTAATTATGGATGCTGTATGATAGAGCCAATATATTATGATGTGATGTTTGTAAATTCCTATGTGTCTTTTAAATTTTGCTAAATCATTCACGTTAAGCGCGGCTCACGTTTTCAATTATGTTTAAAAAAAAATGGCTCGTAATTTCACTAAGTATTTTCAAAGCATGATTAAGGAACTGAAGCAAAGAGTAAAGTCTAGTAATTAATCAGAATCCTCCTAGGTGTATTGGGTTAATTATTAGGGTGTTACAAATACTTAGGAGCATTCATCAAACCAAAAGACATTATGGTGAACTCAAAGTGTTCCGTCCAGAGTTCTGAAGGTGGTTTTGGGTATATCTTGATCTCTCACCCTAACTTGGTGGTATCCCGACCTCAAGTCAATCTTGGAGAATACCACCGCTCCTTTAATTAGTCATAAGATAATCAATCCTAGGCAAGGGGTATTTGTTTTAACTGTTACTCGATTCAAGCCCTATAATCTATGCACAACCTCATGCTTCCATCCTTCTTTTTGACAAATAAGACCGAGTCTCCCCAAAGTGAAGCATTAGGTCTTATAAAATTTTTCTCCAAAAGCTCCTCCAACTGGGTTTTCAATTCGGTTAACTCAAGGGTGACATTCTCTATGGGGCACTGAGATAGGTCCTTTCCTGGAACCAACTCAATGGAGAGCTCCACTTCTCTCTCGGGAGGGAACTGAGTATCTCATCCCGAAATACCTAAGGATAGTCTCTTACTACTGGTATTCATCTATGTCCTGCTCAAAGTCTACCTCACTAGCAGCTAGGAGGACGTATCCCTTAGTTTTCTCCCCACTACAATGGACCTCTAGAATTCAAATAAAGCTTCAAAGTTTGACTAGTTTTGCTAGGGGAAAATGAAAGATAATCATTTTGGTATAACAGTCTAACAATACATGGTTGGCGTAGAGCCAATCCATGCCAAGAATTACTCCTATATTTTTCATGGGTAAACAAATCAGATCTATGACAAAAGATCTATTCTCAACGTAAGATTACTATTTAAACAACAATTAAGGTATTTACAAGATGATTTGTAGGGGTAGAAACAATAAGATCAAAAGGAAGTTTAGAAACTTTGAGATTCAAAGACTCCACACTAGCATGTGAGATGAAAGAATTGGTAGCACAAGAGTCATATAGTAAGTTAAGGTCTTACCATTTAATTCGCACTTACCTTCGATGAGGTCATTGGATCCGTTAATCTTCCACATTGAGGGTGAAGACTCGTCTCGGTGTTACGGCCTGGGTTCTGAACCAATGGCCCTCCACTCGTGCAGTCCTTGGCATAGTGGCCAGGCTTGCCATACTGAAGCGGACTCTTGCCGGAGCTTGGGCGATTACCATGATTTCTTCCAGGAGGGGCATACCATGGTCGTGGGTCTAGGAAGCGGGGGCTCCTTGGGCGCCTTGTTCTTGGTCCTCCTGGGTCCTCCTTGGTTATTGTTGTGAGGACCGCCGATCCTCCTTGTTGGATGTGCAGCCACGGCCATTGTGGTTGAATGGTGGCCTTGTAACATCCTAGTTTTCTTCAATATTAATTGAGGAAAACTTAATAGGAATATTAGAATTCTGGCAGGGAACAGTTGTGATGAATGACTCCATGAGGGAGTACCAAAAAAAAAATGTGAATAGTACTTGGAGGGCCCAGGCCTTGAAGTGAAGGGATTTAGGACAGAGGTGCCCGAAGTTAAGAAAATATGAGAATAAGATTAGGAATGTGTGGGAACGATAATTTTATACCTAGAATTAAATTTCGGGTAATATCATAGATTGGTACGGTGTTTACCCGTTCGGTAAATTTCGATGTGTTGTTTTTAACAGAAAGAGATTTCCATCACTACAACTAAATAATATCCCCAAATTAAGACAAGTGGAAGGCTAGGATTTAATCTTGGAATCCAAGATCAAATCCTAGCCATCCATCATAGCCTAGTCACCAAATCCATCATGATTTCTTTTACAAATATCTTGTCTTGTATTTAATACAAGCCTAGTCACCCACCTTCCTCCCAAAAGCCATCCTCATATTCGGCCATTTCAAGGAGAAATCAGAGCTTGGAAGTCCTCCATAGCCAAAAGCTTCACCTTGTGTTCATCTCACAAAAACCCTAGCTTAGAATCATCAAAACCCAAATCTTCCTTCACAAAAATTGATCTACACTTCCACCTCTATAATTATAACCAATTGAAATTTCAAAAACCCCATCCTTCTTGCACATCCATCAGTGATCATAGGAGGGTTTGAGGTTGTGTGGGGAGTTTTGGTGGTGAAGAAATCCACCTTGAAGCAAGCTAGAGATAAAGTCTGAACCTTCAAGAGTAGGGTTTTTTGCTGCCTTTCTTGTGGAATTTTTCAATTCTATTTTGGCTTGCCCTAATTTCGAAAATTTTGATGATACTGATGGTTAACATATTGATATTGATGTATGAATTTTTGTGTTGTGTTTGGATGGTTTTAAAATGGGTTTTCTCTCAAGTGAAATTGGAACTAGGTTGCTGGACTGAATTTCTGTTCTGTAATCAGAATTTTTCACGAATTTTCTGGAAATTTTGTGGGTGGTTTCATGAACCATGAAAATTATATGTTGTAGTTAACCTCTTAGACTAAACACACGAATTTTAGGGGTTAATTCTAAGGTTTGATGCCTCAAAAAAATTAGGAACCGAGTTGTAACTCCTGTCTAAATTGTTGAGACTGAAGTAACAAACTTGCCTGAATTTTTAATCATAGCAATTGATTGAGATAGCTCCTGAAATTTTTACACAAGACTAATAACATGTTGAAATACCTCTGTGAATTTTCTTGTACCTTGATTCCATCGAATTCTAGGGTTAAATATTCTGAGAACACAAGTCTGGACCATGAATTTGTGACTTCTGACCACCAGATTTGCCTATTTTATTGAAGTAGTTATATAACTCTGATTGCCCTGAAATTTTACAGGTTGTTTTAGACACATTGAAGTGTCATGTGAAATTTTCCTTAAGGGTGGAATGGTTGTTTGGTATGGTAACAAATTGTTGTGCCTAGAACTTCAATTCTACCAAGATAATGAGATGTGGAAATGGCTGAAATTCTATGATAGTATGTGCATATCTTCCTGTGTATGTTTGAGACATATGGGGAAAATAGAAACAAGGCTTAGAAAGAATTGAGAGGGAAGGCAAAAAAGAAGGACTTCCCTAGAAAAGTTTGAGTCGATAGACGTGTCGACTAGGCATAAAGCCTCTGAGTGATCCGGAAATGGAAAAAATGAAGTTCGTGATCTCAAATAGGAATGAGCTCATGTCCTAGCAGTCTATGGTCCTTTGTGAAATTGTGAATTGTAAATGTATTTCTCTGTGAGAATAAGCCTTCCCTATGTTGAGAAAATTGAGAAAGACATGAGAAATGGAGTTTCTGATTATGCATATTATTACTCGATTGATTATTGTGATACTATCCTTAGTTCCCGGCCTGTTTTCAAGATTTCTGTAGGTGTTTATATGAATATTGTATATGCATGAATTGCTTATCCCTACTGTATATTGTATATGGGGGAAACTACCTTCCTGAGAATTTTATATTATTCTCACCCTGCAGTTGTATGTATTATATTGTTCAATTAACAAATGCCGTCCCTAGTGTTTTTTGTGATTCGCCACAATGGGTGTGGCAATATGATCCGCATTGGACCATGTATGCCGTTGGTTATTCCCAGTTCGGATCTACATGTTCTTTGATCGCTCCTTCAGACTTCGGTCTTTGTCGCGGACTTCGACCCCGCTTTCCCCTATGACGGCGTGCCCCTTCACATGGCCCATCTTGTAGTGTTTGAGATTCCCTCGCTCCACCCGTGTATGCGGCGGACGCACCCGTTTCGTCATCCTCCTCGTCTCAGATCCTCTAGACCCGTGCCCAGGATGGAGGAGAGGTCATTGCTCCGATGGCCAATGGCTTCCTGCGAGGAGAGACCTCTAGAGACGGATGCATTGTACATAGACATAGGATAGTGTTAGGACCTTACCTACCTACAACTGATGTACTTTTGGTTTTCTTTTGCTCTGTCTATATGTGCATATGCTGTTTTGTCGCAGGGTGTTTGAGTAGGTTAGGGATTAGGTAGGGGGATTAGCCTCGTTGCATCGAGTCTTGTACTTCGGGGTCATTTTGTTGGTCTTGCCCTTATAATGTATATATATAGTGACTCGACTTTATGCCCCTATATGTAAATCTCGTTATGGTAGTATATGTATTGTGAAATTTCGTGTCATTGATTATTTCAACTAGTATAGATCCCAAACTTGCAAGTAATACTCTACTAATTACTATGTCCATACTCGAGTAAATGTGGTAATTTGGAGGGTGTTAGGCCTCGGTGTTGTTGGAATGGTTGATTGGCGGGTCCCCTTTGTTGTTGTTGTTGTTGTTGTTGTTGTTGTTGTTGTTGCTTGAATTGATTGGTGTGGTAAGGATTGAAGTGGTTCCTTGAAGGGTTCTGGTGTTGTAGCTTGAACCTCGGAGCTGAGGTCCCAAACCATGGTGGCACTCCGCCCTCGCGGTGCTTAATTTCTTATGCCCTTCCTCAATGATTCTGCACTTGTTGACTAGGGTGGGGAAGTCCCTAATCTCCATACGCGCTCCTGCCACATTGAGTTCGGCCTTCAACCGGCCTCGAACTTGACGCATTTCCACATTTCATTGGGATTCCCTTGGAAAACCTGAGAAAATTTGATCAGCTCTTTGAATTTCCGTGTATTGGGCGATAGTAGACCTGCCTTGGGTCAATTGCATGAATTTGATGTCCTTCGCATTCCTCATGGACTGGGAAGTACTTCTCATAGAAGTAGGTCTTAAACAGCTCCCAGTTGATTGCTATGCAGTAGCCTCCAATAGCATCCTGTGCCAGTCCACAGAATTCTGCGTGGACTCATCATATATGCGGTGAACGTGACCTTCTATTCTTCTGAATAGGTGACCAGAGTAGATCTTCTCCATATTGTTGATCCATTCGTCTGCCTTGTCTGGGTTCAAGGCTCCTAGGAGGTTGGGGGATTGGCCTTGCGGAATTCCCCAAATCAAGCTTGCTCTACAGCCTGAAGGGGACCTTGTGTAGTCTCTCTATTGGTTCATGCGATCAAACATACATTCCATCACTTTCGCCATTTCACGAACAGCAGTTTCATTCCTTTGATTACCTCGTCGCATCTCTATTCTGCTTAAAGGTGCCATTGGTCCCTAAACACACAAGTCAACAAACATGAGGTGATTAAGCTCAATATTCCATGCTAGATGAGCTAGTTACCATGGCACAAGCAAGCAGAGGGTCATGCATGTTTATCCTATAGCTTATCTCTATTAGCTAAGCACTACACATGACATACTATCATATCATGCCTATAAAGTATGGTCAGTCTAATCCTAAGGCTCTATGAGAATCGAACTACTCTTGATACCAAAATGTAACACCCTAATATTTAACCCAACATGCCTAGGACGTATTAAGATTAATTATTAGTTATTACTCCTTAAAATTCATTTGTAAAAAATTACTTAGCGAAAAATATAGGTAAATTTTTTTTAAATATGTAAAACAAAACATGAGCTATTGCATACTACCATGAGCAAATCGTAAAACAACAAAGAACTTAAACACATAATTTAAGAGCAATAAAGAACACATTCCTCCATAGAAGCAAATATTGTAACGCCCCAATTTTTTTGTATTGAGTACAAATGACCAAAATGCCCCTGAGGTCATTTTTACCCAGAATTAAAGAAGGGCAGGCCTGGCAATCATCGAATGGGTCAACTCAATGTTTAAAGGGGATTATATCTGTTACATTTGATATTCGAGGTGAAAATCATTTCTGAACTTTCGACTCAAAATGACCAAAATACCCTAAGTGTTTTACGCGGGTAAAGGTGCCATTTGAGCCCGGAACTTTCCAGAAAGTTTGGAATGATGTTTTTGAGTGGTATTTGATGTTTAGTTGGGCCAGAAAGGTCTGGCAGTTTAGTGCAAAATTACCATTTTACCCCTAGAACGTATATAGTGAGCCTAATGACGTAATTAAGCAAACCTAAGCAATATTAGGCTCTAATCGAAGATAATTTATTTCGATAATTAATCTAGAGTCAAAATAATTTATTAAGGTTAATTAGAACCTAAGATTGCTTAGTTAAACTCTAATTACATTCTTTAATTCAAGATTCCTAGTCATGGAATCTTGAATAGTATTTTCTCTATCCAATTCCTTAAATTAAGGAATTGTGCCCATACCTCATTTGACCAAAAGAATGATTTTAAATTGTTAATCTAGCAAGATCACCCTCCTAAGCAAGTCTTGACAACCTTAATTAGTCATTATCTCACCTAAACACTTTCTTACAACTCCTAACCAAAACCTTAATCAAAGAAACATCTAAACACATTACTAAACCACAATTACATGAACAATTTCTCTTCCTCCCTTGGCTGCAAATCTGGCCGAATACATGGCCTCAAAGAAGTGTCACATGTCGTTTTAATTCTCACTCAAGAGCCATCCTAGGCCATACTTGGAACCATACCTCACTATGCTTTCAACCATACTTTGCCCATGCCTAGCCCATGCCAATCAAAGAGATATTTTCCTCACTTTTCTCCTCTTTGGCTATTGGCTTTCTTTCCCCTTGGCAGCCTCCATGTTGCAAAATTTCTATAAATACCAAGCTTGGAAGAACCTTGTTGCACTTTAGATCATTTGCTAAGTTTAGCTTCCTTGCTCTTTCTCTCATTTTCTCTCAATTTCTCTTCATCTTGCTCTTCTAATTCCTTCCCAAAGAATCCTTCCACCACCACAAACAACCATAAAACACCACTCCCTCACCTCAAACCATCTCTTCAACACTCAAACTTTCCATTTCCAAGCTTAGAAACTCAAGGAAAAATCATCTTCCTTGAGCTTCCTCTTTGGTCAAACACACATCCACATCCAAGAGAAGATTTTGTCTTCTCAATCCTTCAAGAACTCAAGCTTTCCTTCATTTCTTTCAAGACTTCCTTAGGTAGGGGTTTGTTTTCAAAGTTTTACTTGTTTTTTCTTTAAGAAAAGTTCTAGTTTTCTCTTGGTTTTCAAACCTTTCCTTTTCCTTTCTTCATTTCGGCCTTAGGGCCTTTGGTTGAGAAAAACTTTAGCTTGATGATGAGGTTTCAAGATAATGGTCTTGTGATGGCATGTGAGAAACCTCTAAAGCTTGAAACAACTTGGTCTTGGACCATACATGCTTGTTTTTTTCTTTCCTTTTTCTTGCTTATGTTTTCGTTTCCTTTCTTTTCTCCCTCAAAGGTTTCAGTTTTCTCTTCCTTTTTCCTTGAATGGTTTCGGTTTCCTTTCCTTTGTTTGAACAAAGTTTGTTAAAAATGTTAAGTAGATCACAAAAGTTTTGTTAAGAAAATTAACCATATGTTTTCAAAGAGCTCTAAGCTTACCCTTTCCAATCTTAAAGTTGGTCAGCCGTTTTAAGAGTTTTACTCTAGATTGAAGCCCATGAGCAATAAAATAAAGAATATGACTTAGTTCTTGTATTATTTAGGTGTAGGTAAGGTATCTTCAAATTAGAGAATTTACAATTAAGGGCTTAGGTGAATTAGTAAGCAATTTGGGTGTTTTTAAGCAATTTCAGGTTCTAATCAATTTAAATAAATAATTTTGACTCTAGATTAAGAATTAGAATTTAATAAGCTTTAATTTGAGCCTAATATTGCTTATGTTTGCTAGACGAATCAAAAATCTCAAAATTTGCAAAACTACAAAAGAGAGAGGCAAAATCGTAACTTCACTCAAAACTTTGGGCCATCCAAACTTAACCAATGGTCAATCATAGCTTAAAAAACACCTTTTAAAACATTTTAGTGAGGTTCGAGCTTAGTGACAGCACAAATCGAGTTAAAACGCCGCAGGGGCGTTTGGTCGTTTCGTGCGTGAAACTCAAATTGATATTCTTCTCCTCTATTAACACACATAACACAAACAATCCCCTATTATCCTCAGAACATCCCCTTGAGGATGGCCGGGCCCACGATCCTCATTTTCAGTAAAATAACCTTAGGGGCATTTTGGTCATTTTACACGTCAGAAATTTGGGACTTGCGACTCTTGCAGGAATCGCTCATAACTTCTTTTCTAATGTTATGTTCCTCTATTGAGGATTGTTTTATCGAATTATATAAGAATTGCCTAGGGTAATTCGATAATTTCTAAATGAGGTAAAAGTTAAGCGTTCCAGACAACATCATTAGATAACAATCAATAAAGAGTAATTTAACACATAACGAAAATTATTGTATCAAATAAAAATATATCACCTTCGGAGGGCCAAGGAAAATTTATATCTGTGTGGGTATGTGTGAATAGCATATTGAAGTCATATATACATATAACATTTTGTGTGATTGCTGCCTTTTTACTTCTACATGATGTTTGCTTATTGGTTGGAGCCCATGCACTTATGTGTGTTCCATTAATCACGCTAATACAATTCTAATACAAACGTATAAATTTATCCTAATATCTTAATTTGACAAAAGAAAATAACACCAAGCATCATATGTGACAAAAGAAAAATGACTAACCCTGAACCATGGATAATATTTTGGATATGCTCAGGCAATTCTTGTAGACTCTTGCTTTATGATTTCTTTACCTAAGCTACAAATTGCTCTCAAAATATTCTTGAAATAGTGAGAAACGTTTGGGTAAAATGTTGAAATTGATTTGCTACTACTCTATGATGTACATTATGTCCTATAATGAATAAAAACATTGCTACTTGTTCTTCTAAAAACACACTTCTTGAGTCTTCTAAATAATTTTTGCTTCTCAATTCTTCACACAAATCAACATAGCATGCTTTTTCCATATGCAATAGTTCATAGCAAACTGTCCCATATTCCTTCAAAAGCTCACTAACAAATTCTTGACCACTTAGTGCCGATATTCTAACAGGAATTTTATTATAAAATTGGTACTCATAATCAACAATCAAATTTAGCAACAACAATTCAAATTTAGATTCATCATCACTAGAGTCAAATGAGGATGAAGATCTTTCAAAAGTATCCACTTGTAATACCCGGTGTACACGTGTGATCAACAAGCTCTTAAATTCTAAGGATCCCAGGGTCACCACGGCTTGAACTTCACTAAGTCTGATCCTACACCTCCTTAGAGGGTTATATGTTAGAGTCACATTCTTGGGATCCAAAATCCTGATAATTGTTCCTAGATGGAAAATAAGTTGAAGAGTGATTTTTAATGAATTTTATGAAACGTTTAAACTTTTTGTTTTTACCCACAAGTTTAGAAAATCTCAAAAATTTCAGGATTTGAACCAAGGCCCAAAATTTGGATTATGAATTGTTGGGATTTTGATATTTTTTGATATTTTATTTGAATCCAAATGAGGGGTATTTCCTTATTTACATTTATATTTTAAAGTTAATGGAGAGTAAAATAAATGAGGACATTAACTTAAAATGTAAATAAGTGAGTATTGAGGCAACTTGAATGCTAGATGACAGAAAAAGTAAAAAGTTAGGGACTTCTGTCACTGCTATAGTGGTCTAGGATCTCTATAAAGGTCACATGGGTGGTTTTCACGTGTTTTAGTGGCCTCGGACAGACGCCTAGCAGTCATAAGTGCAGGAGGGGGCGTGGTACGGCCTGACTACCATAGCAGCAAGGACTGCTACAACGGTTCCCTTGGATCGTGAACAGTCCCAAAAATGACGCCGTTTCATTTTTGACCCTTTAAAATCCTAATCGGCTCCCCTCCCCATCAAAGCGGAACTTACCCTTCTCCTCCTCCATAAATTTTCTCCTTTTTTTCTCTCAATCTTACCCAAATCCATCATCCTCAATCATCAAGGTATGTATATGTTGCTAGATTATGTCTTTCTTTCCTCCATTCTTTCATGATCTTGAGTTGGAATTTGTTATTTCTCATTGTTGTCAAGTAGGGGTGCTCCCCAAAGTTGTTGCTATATGTTTAGAGTAATCTAGAGCTTCCTATAGGTTGTTTGTAAGTTTTATTGTTTTAATGGCAGACATTGGTGCTATTCCTCTTCCTGGAGTCCTGTGGTGTTAGTGCTTCACCGTCCATCCCTCCAGGTGAGTGGGTTTAATCTCATGGCTTTAGTTTGGTCATTATATTATTATTTTATTGCATTATGAAGTATTCAGAGATTTGAAAAATGAATTTCTTAAATGACACAACTTTATATAAAACTTGCTTTAGCTAGAAATGCTCTATTTGAACTTATGCATGAAATTATAATTTTGGAAAATCCATGGGACCATAATTGCTATGTTGTGTGTTATGGAAAATGTTTTACATGCTTAAGAATTTATTAAGAAAATATGTATTATAGCAACTTCGCTATTTTATCAATTATGATTTAAATTCCAGACCATGTTTTAGAATACCTAGTTGAGATATATTGGAAAATATTAAGTTGAGCTATGCCGAAGAAAGTATGATTAGTTTTATGAAGAAAAATGCTATTATAGTTTTAGAGTTTTCATGATTTAGAACCCTAGTATTTAAGCTATGATTTAGAATTATCAAGTATACAAAAATATGTTCGCTTAAGATATAAAATTTAGAATTTCAGTTTTAAGGTGCCAAAAGGTACGAAATTCAATATGATTCGTAGCAACTTCAGATATATACTCTATGGGCTTGAAATCAGAATGCCTACATATAGGTGATCCATTGGGCACGATTTTCACAGCCACAATTATGCTAAAGTCAGGTTGTTAGAGTTATATGAATCCAAAACTTTTAGAATACTTAGGCACTGCTTCGCTAAGGAGGATTGCCCACTTTTCATCTATGGTTTTCTTTTTGTAAAACTGTTTAGACGGTAGAGAATAGGAAATAGAGGTTAGGTAAGGCTATTATGAGATCATTAACCTTGGTACCAATTGTTAGAGGACAATATTGCCCTAAGCATACATAGAAAATAGGACCTGGTTAAGCGCCCTCAGCTTGTCCAACGGCACTATTCAATTTACAGCTTTAGTTATTATATATGTAATTATTTAGCTTAGCAAATATTGTTTCCCTAGGCTTTACCGCATAATCAGATTAAAATGAATTCATGTTTGATTATGAGTTTAGAAATGCTTGTTTATGAATCTATGGAATGAAAAGTATTTTCCTAGCTAGCTATGTATGTAAATATCAAATGATTTATATTGCTGCATGTATATATGTTCCTTGGTTGTCCCATGTGGGTGATGGGTGAGAGCTTACCATTGAGTCAGTTGACTTACCCCTCTCCCTTGCTCTCATAGTTGTAGGTACAGAAGTCGTTCGTCCGTCCAGTAGTTGCAATTACCTTTTGGTGAGCTTTACATTGTTGTAAGGCTTAGTTTAGGCTTTTGATAGTTGTAGAAGTCTAAGATAGTTTTCCAGGGTAGGATCCTAGCCACGCATGTATTTTAGATACTGTAGCTATTTTTAAAGTTTATGTATTTACCTACGTGTTTCCAGAGTTTAAGTATGGATTTCAACTATTGGTTTTGATTAGATTATGTATTTGATTAGCCATGTAGTTATGATTCAGTTTTCAAATGGTTAGCAGGCTATCAGATTTAAGATTAATATCATGTGATGGATTTGTTTATGATTTTAAAATTCATAGAATGAATTAGAAGGGGTTTTCAAAGCTTGAATATTAAATATTTCAGTTTTATGTAATTAAATATTATGTTTTAAATAGAGAAATGATTGTTAATTTAGAAGAAAATCATCTTTTAAGTATTATATTATGATAAGTTATGCATTTAGAGATGCGTCACCCAGAAGGCTTACGTGGGATAAGATTTCTCACGTGCTAGTCATATTTCCAACTTGCGTCATGACAAAGTGAGCAATAGGTTTGCCTGCATGGTCCAGGAGCAAGTGTCCACAAGTAGCACGATGTTTTTGTAAATGGAAGCGCGCCCATTTGCATTGATGAAGAGTTACTTGAGGCCTTTAGGAAGAGTAAATCATGTCTAGGTTTAGTAAGTCTTTGGCATTCCTTGGAACTCTTGATCCGATCCTATGTTTTCCCTCTTTCAGGTGAGCTATGCCACCTATGAACCCCCATCGCCATCGTCAGGAGCCCTATGTCGGCTAACTCTTGTTACATCCATGTCTCGGCAAGAAGTTTTGAGCTTAGCGGAGGTAGTTAGTGAGCACCTCAGAGCTGGAGTGCATCAACGGGGACACAATTAGGCATGACTAGCTTAGTTAGGGGTCAGCACAGACATCGTTGGTCGAGGCGACATCCTAACGCCTCTCCATGCACCCAGTCGCTTAATCCAAAAGTCAAGGAAATGACCAACCAAGGGCAGAGTTCAGCATGGGCCAATTGGCCACCCCCATCCTATCCAACATGCAGGAAATGCCACTAGGGCCATTGCTTGAAGGGCTCATCCGCATGCGATGGATGCGGTTAAAAGGGCACCTGAAAAGGATTGCCCGCTACTTCAAGAGCAGCTAGCCAGAGGTTAGAGCCACTGACGGCCCAATACAGCCTTTCTACAGTATAGTGGGAAGCAGCAACCATCCCAGCCAATGTAGGTCCCCATGCGAGTGGCTCAAAGCTAGCAGGTAGAATCACGATGAACTGCAAATTCACACATGTAGACATCTAGTAGCGATGACGATTGATTGTGATATATTGGACTATTTTAAGTGACTTGATGCCATTGATCTCATGCATGATTTGTATTAAGGGTGCATTATTCATGATTTATGTTTAGAGTTGTGTTTTTAGCCTGATATGGATGTAGTATGAATGAAGAATATGTTAATAGGCATGACGTGAACAGCTAGACTAGCTTGAATGTCTTTTGTGATGTTGCATGATATAAGTATGGTATGCGTGCCTATTGTGAACAACATGGTATGAAATGTTAGTTTAGTTTTGGACGTTTACCTAAATCATTATACTTATTAGTTACATCGATTGCTTTGGCTGTTGCATGTTGTTTCTTTTTCCAATCATATGCATGAAGTGAAGCATTGTAAGCTATGAATGTTTTCTTGCTCATGATTAAACTCTTCATGAATAGATCATTAGGAGCCTTACCCATGCCTAAATGATTGATCTGTCATGATAATTTAGAACTTAAAGGAAGAAGTAATAGGGTGTATGACCATATGTACATGTGTAAGTAGAATAAGGAAAACCTAATGTTAAGAAAGTGCTTTTGCAAAGTAATAGCTTTCTCATGCTTGGTGTTTGCAGTGGTGAGTTTTATATAAAACAAGCATGAGGATAGTTAGCTTTGAACTCTATAGATTGAGAATTGAAGTAGAGAATACTTCCACATTGTATGGCATTTAGAACCTTGGTGCATAGATTTCATGTGTTTTAAAAGAATCTACAATGTAGTTGGCATGATAGGTTGAATGAGCAAATGACATGTCCATGATTGTATGCCTATGGCTTTATGTATGAGAATGTATGGTTGCTATGTGAATTATAGAATAATGACTAGTTCATTCTTTTGCGAAAGTTTATAAAAGCTTAGGAAATTTAAATTGAAAAAGAAGAGAAATAGAAACGTGTTTACTTATGTGAACTTAGAATAAGTAGATACAAGCATCTTATAGTTCTGTTTATGCTCATAGGAAATGATTTGGTTTAATATTTGATGTTTCAACAAGTTGTGTTTTGGTTGGGAAATGTTTTCGTTCATGTTATGTGTGCAAAAGCGAAATTGCTTTAAGGTTATGTGACATGAATTAGAGCACTATATTCATGTATGATAGTTTTACTTGAGTTGACATTGCAGAAACATGATTAGAGTGACTTGAGGAGCTTATATGTGTAGAATACATGTTTTCTTCCCTAACCTATGCATGTAAGCTAGATGGAAAGAGTTTAACTGAAATCTGTTATGTTTAAGTTACGGTTTGGTAACACAATTGCAAGAAGTTAATAGGCAAGAAGCATGTTGTTTGTCTCTATTGCATGAACTTGTATGATGTGTTGCATGTATGCCCTCTAGAAGTATAAGCATGTGAACGCTTAGCATGACGCCCACGTAGAGAATCGAGAAGTTCAGAAATTGAGGACTAGAAGTCCCTAAAGTATCAGTTGGTGTCAAACATAAGAGAAAGAGAACCAAAGCATGGACGCAAGTGACGTTTAGGGCTGCATTGCGAGCATAAACGCTCATCAGGACTTGCACTGGAAAGGGTTGCACTTGGAGGCGGAGCCACCCAATGTAAGTTTTATGATCGAGCCATTGTCACCTCGATGGGAAAGGGCTGCCCTTAGAGGCGGAGCCACCCAAATGTGACAATTGGCACCCTTACCTGAGGAATGGAGTAGTGGCCTTAGGGTGGCACTGTCTCCTAGAGTATCAGCTAGCATAGCCAGAGTATCATGTTAGAGTGTTTGGGCATTTAGGCTCATCCTTGAAACCCCATGTGGGTTAGGTATCCCATCCCTCGACCTTCTAGACATGCAAGTTCAGATTTGGGGACCAAATCTTTTTAAGGGGAAGTATATAATACCCGGTATACACATGTCAGTAAACAAGCTCTATACGCCTAAGGGTCCCTTGGGACCCATCCCCAGGTCTTGAACTTCACTAAGTCTGGATCTTACACCTCCTTAGAGGGCTATATGTTAGAGTTACATTCTTGGGATCAAAAGTCTCGATAATTATTCCTAGAGGAAAAATAAGTTGAAGAGTGATTTTTAATGAATTTTATGAAACCTTTAAACGTTTCGTTTTTAGCCTATAAGTTTAGAAAATCTCAAAAATTCCTGGATTTGAACTAAAACCCAAAATTTGGATTTTGAATTGTTGGGATTTTGATTTTTTTTTATATTTTATTTGAATCAAATAAGAGGTATTTCTTTATTTACATTTATGTTTTAAAGTTAAGTGAGTATTGAGACAACTTGAATACCAGAACGATAGAAAATGCAGAAGTGAGGGACTTCTGTCCCTATAGTGGTCCAGAACTATTATAGCGGTCACAAGGGTGATTTTCACATGTTTCATGGTCTGAGGACCACTATAGCGGTCATAAGTGCACTGTGAGGGCACGGTACCGATGGTAGTGGTCCCTTAGACCACTATAGTGGTCATAAGTGCACAGTGAGGGGCACGTTAAATGGTGGTAGAGTCATGGACCGCTATAGCGATCCCTGAGTGTGAACAGTACCCAGAAACAACGCCATGTCATTTTTGACCCTTTTAAAACCCCAATGGCTCCCCCCATCAGAAGTAGAAACAGCGACCCTTCTCCTCCTCCATCAATTTTTCTAATTTTTTTTCTCAATCTTACCCAAATCCATCATCCTCAATCATCAAAGTATGTATAAATTGTTAGATTATGTCTTCCTTTCCTCCATTCTTTCATGATTTTGAGTTGGGATTTGTTATTTCTCATTATTGTCAAGCAGGGGTGCTCCCCTAACATTGTTAGTGTATGTTTTGGGTAATCTAGAGCTTCCCATAGGTTGTTTATAAGTTTTGTTGTTTCAATGGCAAACATTATTGTCATTCCTCCTTTCAAGTCCCGTGGTGTTAGTGCTTCACTGTCCACCCTCAGGTGAGTGGATTTGATCTCATGGCCTTAGTTTGGTCATTATATTATTATTTTATTGCATTACGGACTTTATAGAGATTTGAGAAATGGATTTCTTACATGATATGGCTTTATATAAAAGTGTGCTTTAGCTAGAAATGCTCCATTTGAACTTATACATGAAATTATAATTTTAGAAAATACATGTGACCATAATTGCTATGGTGTATGTTATGGAAAATGTTTTCCATGCTTGAGAAGGAATTTATTAAGAAAATATGTATTGTAGCAACTTTGCTATTTTAGCAATTATGATTTAGATTTCAGACCATGTTTTAGAATACCCAGTTGAGATATATTAGAAAATATTAAGTTGAGCTTCCTGAAAAAAGTATGATAAGTTTTATGAAGAAAAATGCTATTATAGTTTAGAGTTTTCATGATTTAGAACTCTAGTGTTTTAAGCTATGATTTAGAATTATCAAGTATATAAAAATATGTTCGTTAAGATATAAAATTTAGAATTTCAGTTTTAAGATACTAAGAGGTATGGAATTCAAGTATGATTCATAGCAATTGTTAGATACATATTCTTTGGGCTTGAAATAAGAATGCCTATATACGAGTGATCCTTGGGCATGATTTTCACAGCCACAATTATGCTAAAGTTAGGTTATTAGAGTTATATGAATCCAGAACTCTCAGAGTACATTATAATTTAGGGGCTCTGCTTCACCAAAGACAGAGTGCATGCTTTTCAGCTATGGTTTTCTTTTCTCAAACTAGTTTAGATGGTAAAGGGAACAGGAACGAAGTGGTTAATGGCTGTTATGAGATGGTTAACCTTGATACCAAGTTGTCCATCAGAGGACAATATCGCCCTCAATATCACAGAAATAGGACCTGTTCAGTACCCTCGCTTGTCCAACAATGACCATTCAATTTTACAACTTTGGTTATTATATATGTAATTATTAAGACTCAGCAAATATTGTTTCCCTAGGCTCTACCGCATCATCGTTAAAATGAATTCATGTTTGATTATGAGTTTAGAAATGCTTGTTTATGAATCTAAGGAATGAAAAGTGTTTTCCTAGCTAGCTATATATGTAAATATCAAATTATTTATATTCATTCATATATATTGCATTATGTATATTGTAACACCCTAATAATTAACCCAATACACCTAGCCGGTATCTGATTAATTACTAGACTTTACTCTTTGCTTCAAGTTCCTTAATCATGCTTTGAAAATACTTAGTGAAATTACGAGCCATTTTTTTTTTAAACATAATTGAAAACGTGAGCCGCGCTAACGTGAACGATTTAGCAAAATTTAAAAGACACATAGGAATTTACAAACATCACATCATAATATATTGGCTCCATCATATAGCATCCATAATTACATATCATATAGATATTTTGCCTACCAACAAATAAGACTAAGTGTAGGCAATCTAACAAAACATAATAATATATGGATGGAAGGACATCCATTAATGGCACCTAGTAATAACACTCTAGGGATAGGGATAGATATCTGAAATATACGAGTGAAACTAAGGATCAAGTTCAACTCCATCAGCCTCAATGTGATTCACGAACACTTCCTTTTGTTTTTCTGAAGACGAGATGGAAAGAAAAATAGAGGGAGTGAGAAACTTATAAAAAGAATTTCAGTAGGGTACTCACCTCATGATGCATTGTGTCATCATCATCGTCCCCAGGAACCTCGGGGTTATTATGAAATAGTGAGCATGCTAAGATTGATTTATTAAGTTCGAAAATATACTTTACCGAGGTTCGTCGATTTTAATCATGCGTCTTATAATGCATTATAAACTTAGCATGTCATGTTTATAATGAACTTTTCCTTTTATCAACACATCGTATTCTTCATCATCATATCATAAATACTATGCATAAAAGAACATCATATTTCTCATCATCAAATTATAAATACTATACATAGAAGAACATCATATTTCTCATCATCATATCATAAATACTATGCATAGAAGAACATCATATTTCCCATCATCATCTCATAAAATGCTATGCAGAAGAACATCATACCATAATAGCTATGCACAAGACATGGTGCACATATTTCATTCCTTTAGTGTCCTAGGTGACTTAAAATCTTGTCATCATCATCATTATTTTCCTTGTGGCCACCCTATACTCCACCCTTTTGGGAGTAATCTAGATTATGAGCTCATACCTTACTAGTCGTCATTAGCATATACTTATCCCTTTTGATAAGTTAAAATACCGACTATACCCTTTTGAGAGAACGGGCTAGGGGCAAGAATCACCTTTTCACCACCTAAGTCTGATGGGTCTTAAAGGATCATTTTCTCAAGATCACCTTTTCACCACCTATAGTCTGATGGGTCCAAAGGATCATTTCCTCATGAGTTTAAGTCACCATTAAGTCTTAGCATGTTATATCATAATCATAAAGATGCATGAATATTCTCATTGTTTGCAATAGCAATTATAACATGCAAGCCATGAAATCATTCAATAATATCAAATTCATAGGCATTACATCATCATATAAACTGACATTCCAAAGCATCAAAAGATGTCATCTAAAATTTTACAGGTAAAGCTCCTTAAATAACCGAACTCTAAAATTGGGTAACCTTAATTATCAAACTAATTACTTATGCATCTAAGGGATTTATTACCATCAATTATAAGCCTTAAGAACATTATTAGACTATATGGGGTAGCATAGACAGTAGTTGTTCTTAGGTTTAAATGTGCTAGAAGTTACGTTTTTAACCCTTTCTCGTTACCGGCTTTCCATATGATGCTAAAATTAATTATTAAACCAATTATGAATCATTGTCCCTTATCTAAACATAATAATATCTGGTTCTTAAGGTCACTAAAGGCTCTGAAGAATGTATAAATTTCATTCTCTAAAGTTCTAGAAATCTTGCTTTTACGGTTTTCTAGGAAGCTAGTTTTATCTCTAACATGCATAGAATAAACCATAATTATCACAACTTCAAACATATTAAATCATCATCATTTATTGGTACTAATCTCATATCAGAAGCTGAATCATGAACCTCATATAATTGTATAAAATCATATTTTAAGTGAACATAAAATATTAGTTTCCCATAGAATCCTTGCAAAGCTTTAAATCTCGTTTAGAAACTAATTCTTTTGAAAGAATCTTCATAATTAAAATTTTCACTTAAGATAAAAGGAGCAAGTCTTGAGCTTAAGAGATTTATGTGATATCTTAGAATCATAAACATGCTATGCAACCTCATTTTAATCTTGTCATTATAAGGTGATAACTTGGAATTATAAACATGATATGCAAAACCATTTCTTTATCTTTAAGATTTAAGGTGATAACTTGGAAATTAAACATGATGCAAGAGCTTGAAATATAAACATGATGCAAGAAGCTGAAACGGCGTCCCGCAGGACCAGTGGAGGAAGAGAATCTTAGAAACCGAGCGGCGTAATCCGCACTGGACCGTGAAGGAGAAGAGAATTATTATTACATCTTTTTAAGCTCCAATCTCAAGACTTCTTAAAGAATCAATTCTTTAACTCCAATAATCTTATTTCTTTGCTTGTGATACTTGGGCAAGTCTTTGAGCTCTAGGATCTTTAGGTGATGACATAAAAATAAACATGTCATGCGTTGATTCTTTTAGCCATTATAAAATAAAGTGAGAGCATAAAATAAATATGAGATGCATCCTCTTTATTATCTTTGAAGATTAAGTGACAACTTGAAATATAAACATGAAATGCAAGCTTGGAAATTTAAACATGAGATATGCAAGTTCATTTATTTATTCTTGAGAATTTAGTGATGACATTAAAAGTAAACATGGTTATGCAAGGCATAAACTTAGACATGGATGCAAGTTCCTTTATTTCTTTACTAGAGCTCTTCCAAGACTTTAGAGAAATATAAATTCAACCCATATATATCTTAGCAAGACAAAGTGAAAAATACATCTTTCAAGTTCTAAACTCAAGATCTTTATTTTTACATCATAAAAACATCGTTCTTTAAAGTTTTGCATAAAGTGGAATTTTCAAGCTTTAAAGGCCTAACTTGTGATGGATTTACAACCAACACTCAAGGTCCTCATCATCAAGCTATCATCATATTCCTTCTTAGGCCATTTGGCCAAAATCATTAAAGAAAAATAAGGATAGAAAAACCGAAATTGTAAAGCTTTAAAAACTAGTGAAACCTTCAGGTTTTAGAGGTCTAACTTGTGAAGGCTTTGCAACCAACACTCAAGAACCTCATCATCAAACCATGGTCTCATGATAATCTAGGCCATAGGCCGAAATGTTTTTAAAAGAAAAGGGGAAAACAAAGGAAATTGAAAGCTAGAAGAAAGTCCATGAAATCATCATTTTTGAGCTAGAAACATAACTTGTCATAGCGTAAAATGAACTTAAAAACAACTCCCTACCTAATCTGATTTGAAGGAAAGGAAGAGAACTTGGTTTCTTTGAGTGAAATGGAAGAAAATCTCTTTGAAAACTGAAGAGAGAAGCCAAGGAGGAGGAAGAAAGAAAGCTTTTGGTGCTTCTAAGAACTAGAATTGTGTAAGTTATGATCAAAGGCTTCTAACACCTCTTCAAGCATGCCTATTTATAGAGATTTTGAAGCTCATAAATGGACAAATGAAGGAGGAAGGCTGATGGATTTTCATGGGGAACAAAGGGAGGAAAATCATTCCTTGTTTAAGGCATGTTTTAGGGAATTTTTGGCATTTTGTTTTAGTGTATCTTTGGGCAATTATACTGATGCATAATGGCATCAATAATTTCGTCCATTACAGCCCAAAGAGAAATTTGTGTGTTCCATGCATTATTTAGGTGTAGGTAAGGTATCTTTGCAAATTAGAGAATTTGCAATTAAGGGCTTAGGTGAATTAGTAAGCAATTTGAGTGTTTTAAAGCAATTTTAGGTTCTAATCAATTTAAATAAATAATTTTGACTCTAGATTAATAATTAGAATTTAATAAACTTTAATTTGAGCCTAATATTGCTTAGGTTCGTTTTAACAATCAAAAATCTCAAAATTTGTAAAACTCCACAAAGTGGCAAAACGGTCATTTTACTTAAAAATTGCCCGAGACTACCCGAGCTTAACCAATGGTTAATCATGGCTTAAAAACACCTTTTAAAACATTTTAGTGAGGTTCGGGCTAAGTTGAAGGCAAATAAAGTTACAACCAGGGCGTTTTGGTCATTTCGCGTAAGAGCTCAAAATTAGGATTCTTCTCCTCTATTAACACACATAACACAAACAATCCCTTATTAACATCAAAACATCCCCTTAAGGATGGGTGGGGCCCACGATCCTCATTTTCTGAGTAAAATAACCTCAGGGCATTTTGGTCATTTTACACGTCCAGAAAATTGGGGTTTGCAATACTTGCACGAATTGCTCCTAACTTCTCTTCTAACGTTATATTCCTTTATTAAGGATTGTTTGGTCTCAAATTTTATATAATATTTACCTACGGTAATTTGGTAATTCTTAATGACAGTAAAAATTACAGTAAAAATTGGGCGTTACATATATATATTCCTTGGTTGTCCCATATGGGTGATGGGTGAAGCTCACCCATTGAGTCCGTTAACTCACCCTCTTCCCTTCCCTTATAGTTGCAGGACAAAGCCGTCGTCACTGGTCCAGGGTTCAGTTACTTTTTGGAGCTTTACATTGTTATAAGGCTTAGTTTAGGCTCCTGAAGTTGTAAAAGTGCTCTAGTAGTTTTGTAGGCAAGATCCTAGCCACGCATGTATTTTGAGATACTGTAGTTATTTTCAAAGTTTATGTATTTCCTACGTGTTTCTAGAGTTTAAGTATGGATTTCAACTATTGGTTTTGATTAGATTATGTATTTGATCAACCATGTAGTTATGATTCAGTTTTCAAATGGTTAAGCAAGCTATCAATTTAAGATTAATATCATGTGATGGATTTGTTTATGATTTCAAAATTCACAGAATGAATTAGAAGCAGTTTCAAAGCTTGAATATTAAATATTTCTATTTTTATGTAATTAAATATTATGTTTTAAATGGAGAAATGATTGTTGATTTAGAAGAAAATCATCTTTTAAGTATTATATTATGATAAGTCATTTAGAGAGACGTAGCATAAGACTTAATAGGATGGGATTCCTCACGTGCTGGTCACTTTTCCAAGTCGGGTTGTGACACTGCTAAGATACTTTCATTGCTTGAAGGATGACTATCTACTTCCATCACAATTGAACCTGGCATTAAATATAACATGCATTTTAATAAGTACTAATATTAACCATTACATATTGTTCTAACGACAAAATATATATGTCAATACAAACCAGCCACATACATTTTAAAAACACATGTATAATAAGTAGCATCAACACAAATCATATATACATAATATATATAATTTAGCTAAGGCATTGCATATAATAAAAGTAGTCACTCAAGTCTATCCAACCTTGCTTTTCTCTTATCCCCAGTCATATTTAAAAATGCTTCTCTATAATCATCTTTGAATTTTTGTATGCCTTCATATAAGAGTCATCTGAGACATCTATTAGCTCCAACCTTAGAAAGTATTAATACAAAATATTTTGTGTGATAACACAACCAATTTAGAAAATATTTTGAAGAACAATTAATGTTTTCCCTTGAGTTTTCTTAAAATAGCAAACATGTTCTTCCGTTGTGGAGCACGTTTCTTGAAATGAAAATAATTTCACTTTACGTGTGAGAATGGAGGCTGTCGCTACCTCCTCAAATTAGAAATTATTTTAATGCTAAGTTGCACCAAAATTATAGTAAAGGGCACAACCTAGGTCGTCTCTCAAGATACTATTGCAAGGTATTCCTATGATTGGAAATTAATTATCATTGACCAAATATTGAATCCATTAGTGGCTATTAGTAATTATTATGACAATTCTACTAGTGATCAATTGATCCCTAGAATTTGACTAATACAAATAACTACCAAATGAGATCTCAATTTATTTAGAAATCACATTAATTTAATGAACCAATTGCTATAGCCTAACCACCAATTAGAAAACTAGTTATAATGCTCTCCCTCAAATATAAACCAATAGATCTATCAATTTATGTCCAAAGGGTTTTCCTAAATGACGATTGCCAATTTAGTTATTCCAATAAAGATTATAGCAATAACCACAATGATTATAGGAATAGAAATTGTAGAACATTAATAAAATCAATGCATTTAATATCAAAAGAGGGACTCAAAATCATCCAAATCCATCAAAAAATCCTTACACTAGTAAAGAAATCTACTCCTCTATCTTTGGAGGATTATAACAATGAAGATAAAAGAGAACTTGAAAATAATAGCAATAATCCTTGCCACAATCTCCAAGACAAAGCACCTTCACTAATAGAATCCCTAAGAAGGAGAAGAATAGAGAAGAAGATGTAGAGAGAAGATGGATAGAGATATAGAGAGAGAATAATGGCAACTAATCCTAAGCAAAAACTGGTAAGAAACTAGAGTAAAAGTTTGTATCAATCACTTAAATACTGCTTTCTAAAAATGGGTCAAAGTAGCCCCAAAAGGATAATGAGTTGATATCTGATCATCGCATGAGTGCTAGTGCTCACTAGAATGATGAGGCCAAAAAATTAATGGTTGTCACTCTGCGAGCGCTACAACACTAAATGAGCGCTAGCGCTCACTTGAATGTGAGCCTCCACGCTTTTTCTCCTTTTTTGCTCCAAACTCATTTCCAATAGTTTCCAATCTTGTTCTTGACATTTTGCACTTGATCCAAAACTCCTGCATAAAACCATACTTGAAGAGATAAGCCAAACACAATAAGGTGTAATTACAAATTATTCCAAAATTAGTGCAAAAGCCAATAATTCTATTAAAATCACACAATGAGGAATAAATCAAAATCCTTATTAATTGCATCAATAACTTAGTAAAATTCATACAAAAAACTAAGGTTTGGTAGCAAGATAAGTGACATAAATGCCCCTTATCAAACTCCCCCGTTAAGCTTTCACATGTCCTCATGTGAAACTAAGATCAAACCAAGGCATGGATGAGAAAGGTATACAAGGATTAGACTAGACTCCTAACCAAAAAATGTATGATGCATGAAATTAAATGACAATACACTAATCCAATGAACCTAGAGGCATAACAATAAGCTTTCACACCAATAATCAGAGAATTGCAACAAGTAAGGCATGAACAAGAACATAGCATATATGGTAGAATCCACATATGATGCATGGACTAAGCACAAAAATCCTCCCAAAGTTAGTGTTTGTCAATCATTCACTCAAGTGTTTTGGGTTATGATGTACATTAATCACCTCAAATGAAAATGGATTACCATAGGCTTGCCAGGTCTCATTCTCCATTTTGTCACACACACATGCATACCAAATCAAGAGGACTTACCTTTGATTGTAATGGGGCTTAGGTAAAGGTGGGTAATTATATAGGCCAGTGAGCTAAACCTGTAGTCAAAGGAGAACAAATGCATACATAAAGAGCACAAGTGCCTAAAGGTATACTTTGTCCAACTTAACATAATTACAGGCCTTTTGCAATGTGGCTCACCATCAACCCAAACTTTTCAAGATTTTTTTTATCAACCTTTCATTCTCATTTCTTGATTTTTTTCTTCTTGGTATGCCATTTGCTGAATTTGTTTTTGTACACATTGTTCCTTCCCCACACTTAAATTGGGGCATGTCCTCATGCTCTACACTTATGCTCAAGCACATATAAGAAAAGCACAAATGCTCTCCTAAGTCTAAAAGGTTATCATATTTCATGGCTTTTCACTTTTGGCTAAGGATATGCTAAAACAAAAGAATGGGCAATAAGGCTCAAAAGGGCAAAACAATGGTAACATGCAAAGGTTGGCTATATGGGCAAGTGACTAAAAATAAGAAAAACGCCTTAATCATATTCAGGTATGCCCATGAAAAAATATTTTAAAACAAGACCCTAAGCAAGTTCTAGAATGCAAATCCAAAGAGGAAAACACACATGAACAATAAGTATGACACATGATAGTCTAATCAAAAGGCTTAAAATCTCACAAGTAAGAGTGCATGTACTCAATCCAAACAACACAATGAATCTACCAAGCATGCAATACAAAGTAGCCAATGCCAAGCAAGTCAATAAGGTGCATGTGGTGTGAGCCTAATGTAACCTCTAAGGTGTCAAAGGAATAGTGTAAAATGAAAACAAAAATAAAAATGATGCAAGACTTCAAAAATAAAATGAAAATAAATAAAAGGAAAAGGTAGAGAAAAACCTTACTGGATTGTCTCACACCCAGCACTTTGTTTTAACATCCCTAAGTTGGACGGTCAGGATCTTCATGGAGGGTGTGCGCTTCAACCCACAAATATGCCATCTAAGCCCCCAAATCCTTAGGAACTTCATATAGGTGCATTAACTAATCCCTATTAATGTTACACCGAATTATCCTAGAGTTCTCTAACTCAATTGCGATATCAGGGTGCAATGTGACCAAGAACGGTCCTTCCATCTAACTTTGACCTTCCAACTATCAGTTTTCCAGGCTAATCAGGCAAGATCCACTACCCTTCACAAGGCTTCCTTCCCAATATGGACGGGTTATGAAGCACCTAGCAACTGATGACTACTCGCCAGGTAGAATACCCTATATGAAAATTTTGACATTCTAAAACAATAGGCTCATTATATCACATGGAAGAAGAAAAAGTAAAGAAGGGGGAATCTAGATCTTTAGAGTAGATTGCCACTAGTATCATCAACTAGAGAATCAATAACATCAATGCCAAACACAAAGTGTTCCTCATGGGGGAATTTCATAGGATCAAATAAATAAAATTGAACTTTTATGTCCACATACTCCATGGATAATGTACTAGCATGAACATTAATCATGGTTCTAGCATTTTTCAAAAAGGGTCATCCAAGATCAATGTATCCTGGTTGGCATTTGTGACATCCCAAATTTTGTCTAGGCTAATTGACTCAATAAACTTGAGCAATTGATTTACTGACTAGGATTTTGATCTTGGCCCCATAGTGGGAAGGGTCAAACATTGGTGATTTATTGTTGATTAATGACATTAGCATAGTTAGAAAACACACAATAATAAGCAATGATAAGTACTATTAAGACAACAACCCAAAATTAAGCATATTGGACAAGGACAATTTACTTACAAGGTTAAATTCCCTAATCAATATTAGTAAATTACATTAATCAAATAGATAGTAAGAAATTGATTTGAAAGATTAATCCTAATTAATGATACAAAATGAGTAAAACTAACAAAAATTAGACAAATGTCATGAAAAATAACAAATAATGTTAGAATAATCAAGTATGTCTAGAAAAAGATGCAAACAATTACAAAAATACCATCACTTAATTGAAATTATGAAAACACCCTTGCGATATAAAGGAAATTACCAAACTACCCTAGCCTTATTAATAAATGACAAAGATACCCTTACTCTATAATTGGAATTACAAGAATACCACTGCCATTGTTTAATTACAAAAATCCCCTTGTCTTGATTAAAGAAATTACTACAATGCCACTACTTTGATAATTACTATAATGCCACTACTTTAATAATTACAACAATGCCAGTTGCACAAATCCCTAGACTTGTTTTTAAACAAGAATGAATCTAAGTCATTGGATTAAGATGATAAAACAATAATTCAATCACATACATCATGCACATTCTTAACCACATACATGCACATAGACAATATCATGCTAAATGTAACGCCCAATTTTTATGTAATCTTTACTTTCATTAGAAATTACCAAATTACCGTAGGTAAATATTATATAAAATTTGAGACCAAACAATTCTCAATAAAGGAATATAACGTTAGAAGAGAAGTTAGGAGCAATTCGTACAAGCATTGCAAACCCAAATTACTGTATGTGTAAAATGACCAAAATGCCCATGAGGTTATTTTACTAAGAAAATGAGGATCGTGGGCCCCACCCTCCTCAAGGGGATGTTTTGAGGATAATAAAGGATTGTTTGTGCTATGTGTGTTAATAGAGAAGAATCTCAATTTTGAGTTTCAACGCGTGAAATGACCAAAACGCCCCTCCGTTTTAACTTCGAAATGGGGACTAAGTCCGAACCTCACTAAAATATTTTAAAATGTGTTTTTAAGTTATGAATGACCCTTGGTTAAGTCCGGATGGTCCGGAGATTTGGGTTAAATTACCGTTTTTGCCCTCTTTGTGGTTTTGCAAATTTTGAGATTTTCGATTTGTCTAACGAAATGTAACACCCTAATAATTAACCCAATACACCTAGGCACTGATTAATTACTATACTTTACTCTTTGCTTAGTTCCTAATCATGCTTTGAAAATACTTAGTGAAATTACGAGCCATTTTTTTTTAAACATAATTGAAAACGTAGCGCTAACGTGAATGATTTAGCAAAATTTAAAAGACACATAGAAATTTACAAACATCACATCATAATATATTGGCTCCATCATAGCATCCATAATTACATATCATATAGATATTTTGCCTACCAACAGAATAAGACTAAGTGTAGGCAATCTAACAAAACATAAATAATATATGGATGGAAGGACATCCATTAATGGCACCTAGTTATAACACTCCAGGGATAGGGATAAATATCTGAAATATATGAGTGAAACTCAAGGATCAAGTTCAGCTACCCGGTGACAGCCTCAATGTGATTCACGAACGCTTCCTTTCTTTTTAAGACGAGATGGAAAGAAAAATAGAGGGAGTGAGAAACTTATAAAAAGAATCTCGTAGTACTCACCTCATGATGCATTGTGTCATCATCATCGTCCCCAGGAACCTCGGGGTTATTATGAATAGTGAGCATGCTAAGATTGATTTATTAAGTTCGAAAATATACTTCCGAGGGTCGTCGTTTTAATCATGCGTCTTATAATGCATCATAAACTTAGCATGTCATGTTCATAATGAACTTTTCCTTTTATCAACACATCGTATTCTTCATCATCATATCATAAATACTATGCATAAAAGAACATCATATTTCTCATCATCAAATCATATATACTATGCATAGAAGAACATCATATTTCTCATCATCATATCATAAATACTATGCATAGAAGAACATCATATTTTCATCATCTCATAAAATGCTATGCACAAGACATAGTGCACATATTTCATTCCTTTAGTGTCCTAAGTGACTTAAAATCTTGTCATCATCATCATTATTTTCCTTGGGGCCACCCTATACTCCACCCTTTTGGGAGTAATCTAGGTTATGAGCTTATACCTTACTAGTCGACACTAGCATATACTTATCCCTTTTGATAAGTTAATGTCAGACTCTACCCTTTTGAGAGAACGGGCTAGGCAAGAATCACCTTTCACCACCTATAGTCTGATGGGTCCAAAGGATCATTTTCTTAGGATCACCTTTTCACCACCTATAGTCTGATGGGTCCAAAGGATCATTTCCTCATAATTTTAAGTCACCATTAAGTCTTTGCATGTTATATCATAATATAACTCTGAATTCATAATCATCAGATGCATAAACATTCTCATTGTTTGCAACAACAACTATATCATGCAAACTATGAAGTCATTCAATGATATCAAATACTTAATAAGCATCAAATCACTACATAGACTTATCATTTCAAACTTCAAAGAACCATCATCATAAATTCTTACCAAAACTAAACAGAAACTTAGAATCGGGTAATCTTAATTATCAAACTAATTAATCATGTATCTAAAGGATTCATTATCATCACTACCATTAATTATAAGCCTTAAGAATATTATTAAACTATATGGGACAGCATAGGCAGCAAGTTATATTTAAGGCTTCACGTGTGCTAGAAGTTGCATTTTTAACCCTTTTCTCGTTACGCTTTCCTTATGGTGCTAAAATTAATTACTAAACCAATTATGAATCATTCTCTCAGCAATAAACCATGATTATCACAACTTCAAACATATTAAACCATCATCATACAGTAGTACTAAACTCGGATTAGTGGGAATCATGAACCTCATATAATTGCTAGAAGTCACATTTCAAGTACACATGTGATGGTTTACCGTAAAATATTTGTAAAACCTTGAAACTCCTTTAGAAACTAATTCTTTGTTAAAATTGAAAGAAGTCATAGGACTTTAGGCCTTCCTCAATCATGAGGCCGTTTTATACATTGAAAGAATGTTCATGATTAAAATTTTCACTAAGATAAAAGGAGCAAGTCTTGATCTTAAGAGATTTATGTGATATCTTAGAATCATAAACATGCTATGCAACCTCATTTTAATCTTGTCATTATAAGGTGATAACTTGGAATTATAAACATGATATTCAAAACCATTTCTTTATCTTTAAGATTTAAGGTGATAACTTGGAAATTAAACATGATGCAAGAGCTTGAAATATAAACATGATGCAAGAAACTAAAAGCGGCATCAACAGGGAGATGGAGGGAGAAGAATCTTAAAGGGAGCGGCGGTAATCGCACTGGACCGGTGAAGGGAGAAGAGAATTATTATTACATCTTTTTAAGCTCCAATCTCAAGACTTCTTAAAGAATCTTATAAAAAGAATTTCAGTAGGGTACTCACCTCATAATGCATTGTGTCATCATCATCGTCCCAGGAACCTCGGGTTATTATGAAATAGTGAGCATGCTAAGATTGATTTATTAAGTTCGAAAATATACTTTACGAGGTTCGTGGTTTTAATCATGCGTCTTATAATGCATCATAAACTTAGCATGTCATGTGTATAATGAACTTTTCCTTTTATCAACACATCGTATTCTTCATCATCATATCATAAATACTATGCATAAAAGAACATCATATTTCTCATCATCAAATTATAAATACTATACATAGAA
>JAMLFY010000011.1:30290224-30354224 GCA_030441495.1 Dalbergia oliveri
TTTGGAGGGAGGATAGGTGAGAGTGAAAGAAGCTTCTTCTTTTCCTTTATTTAGCTTAACAAAAAAGCACTTTCTTTTTCCTATAAGCACAGCATTGCCTTCACTTTGACACTTTCCTTTCCCAATTTGCCCCTTCATCTCTCATACCTTCTCCATTCACTTATTTTGTCATGTATTGAGATGTAAAAGTATGATATCATTATGGAGGTGTGCATATAAAATTCTTGCTATATGAATTGTGAATTCCAAAACTTATCAAATATCTCCTCACTAAAATCTTTATAATTATTTTTTTCTCATTTATTTTTCAATAACCACGTAATAAATTTTAGTAAACTGAAACATAAAATTTAAGGTTGCATTTGGATGGAATATTCTTAAATTTCAGGAAATTGAAAATGTAAGGAATAATTGGTCGATTGAATTTAATTTCTTTATTTTTAAACTTTTTTGTTTGGATAAGATAATATGAATTCATTTACAAAACATTTTGTTTGTCATAAAATTAGATCACATTCTCTATGGGTAAGAGTAGATGATGGGCATCAAATGATATACAACAAGAGGGTGGTGGTGGATGGGGCGAATAACTGGCAATGGAGGCATGATAAGTGGCTCGATGCTGATGATAGACACTCAGCAACCAACAATGGTAGGCGAGCAATGTGCAGCGCGAGCAGCTACAACCGGCCACAGGCTACGATGACCAATGGCATGCGGGCAACGAGGCGGTGCGAGATGGCAAGCCAACCACGGTGGATGACTGATCGATGGTACGCTCGTAATAGTTGATGAATAGTACTAAGACTTGGGAGGCTGTAAATTAATTACCTTATCCAAACAAAAGAATTTGAAAGTGAAGGTAATTAAATTGAAATAATTAGAATTCATTGTTTTTTAAATCCCCTTAAATTCATAAATATTCCATCTAAACACAAAAAGAAATCATTTACAAACTTGTTTTATTTTTCTAATGCGAAACGTAAAAAAGTCGGTAATCGAAGACATGATTCAAGTTCATATTGTGGTGATGGATGGGTGGTACAATATAACAAATTCAACATCGCCACAAAGCACAACATTGTGGAGTTGGATGTAACCTTGACTTGTTTAAAGGAAATTCCACCAATTCACTTAAATGTGAAAAAAATAATAATAATACCACAACTAGTTGATTATTTATAAATGTAACAGAGATCATCATACCCCCCCCCCCAAAAAAAAAAACAAAATATTAAATATCATAGTTTGCTTTTTGGGACACCGACTGGTGCATTTCTGGACCTCTTTTCTACTGCTCGGGAAACCTGCTTCACTGCCTCTTTCGCTAAATGACGAGGCTTGCTCAGCCAAAGTCCTCCGTCAACTACGATAGTATCGCCATTGACGAATTTTCCTTCACAAAATTGCACAAATGTTGTAGGTTTCAATAGACAAAAGAACAAAAGGGAATGCCAAAATTATGCCTGAATGAGATGCCCAGAGTAACAATGCCTTCATTTCAATTATTTAATACTGCCTCTTTACGAGTGGTTTTAACAAAGCCTATCAACCTGACATAACTTTATGATGCCACAGAAGTAACAAGCATATGGGAAGGCACATTTATAAACAACCGTACAAGTTACAAAGGAATTAATTTTTACCGAACACATGGAAATTTCGTAACATGACCATGAATGTGATTGCTTGTTTTATTTATCAAAATTATTTCTAGCATATGCCATACATATCTCAGGCAAATCTAGCAAATAATAATAATAATAATGCATGTTTCTGAAGTTCCAATCCAGAAATATCTAGACAACGGATGTCAACAATAGAATTGTGATACCGAAGGTCAAATTGATGTGCAACGAGGATTGTGATGGGCAAAGAAAGCATGCATGGATTTATCATCTAGCAAAAGCCTTCCCAATCCAAAAATAGGTAACAGGTAGAAAGACAAGTCACTTATTACATTGGGTTAGGATAAAGCACTTTAAGGATAGTAATTTTTAAGGATGTCTTAAACATCACTTAATAAATATTCTGTTTAGATAATTGATAAAGGGCATTTCAATTTAAAAGTGAGGAATTTAAAATTCTACCAAGAAAGAAGGGATTTTGGAAATTACATATCCATCTCTAGCAATCGAAGCTCAAGATACTACACAGCTTCTCCCTGTTAGTTGAAGGCATGCTCAATCATGGAAGCATTAATACTTGCAGCAAAGAGCTCTCGCATTTCCATGAGTTTTCAATGAGATGTTGTTAAAGGTCCCATGATTGATTCATTGGATGTGGTTCAATGAACTTGAAGTGGATAGACAGATGCAATCCTTTAGGTGACTTCAGTACGTTCGTTATTCTTGTTCTAAACCAAGTTCTATGATTGTATTTAGTTAAGCTTGGGCAAGAGAGCCTCTTCAATCTCTTCACTGCATTCCGTTCGAAACTGACCTATCAAGTAAAATAACTCCATGGGTGGATCACTGTTTTCATGTATTGGGTTACCGTTATGATGTAACAGACCATAGCTTGGGTTTGGGCCCCAATCACAATCTTAGTAATGAGGCCCAAACTAGGATTAAGTATAAGCCCACTTATGATAAGGTTTACACTAGAAAGGGGTCGTTGGGTAAATCTACATAATTATTAGGTTAATTAGCTATTGTATAAGGATTAGCAGTAGACTGATTAGACATTCAGACAGTAATTTAAGAATAATCAGTAGGAGAGTTGGTGACCTCTGAAGTGCTACCACCACTCATTGTTAGGAACCCTAATCCCAATTTGGGAGATATTTCTTTATTATTCTTTTCCTATTCAGCAATAAACACTTGCTTCCCTCCATCTCTCTTGATTACTATTGGTGCCATTACAATTGCATCAGAGCTCTAATCTTGGGAGCTTGTGTATGGTCACTACGTGAGCTACAATGGAAGCACATCTCGAGAACGTCAAAGGAGACTGGAATCAATCTCCACCATGGAACAATCCCTGCAGGAAGAGCGCCGTGACATGGCTGTTATCCAAGAGCAGATGAGCCTATTGCTGGATCGTGATGGGTTGCGGTGAGGCAGCAAAGTGCGAACAGAGAGGAGTCGTGGGTATAGCCACGCTGTTCACCATCAACAGCTCGAAGATAGGTTGCGTGCAAGACACCAATGCGATGATCAGCACCACTGTCGTGCGATGACCACCACCACTGCCGTCAAGAGTCTGATCGCAAAGGCGGCGTGGAGAGACAGCATAATAGTGATGACAATGATAGCAATTTTGATGAAAGCAGAGATAACAGGCTGCGTCGACAACGACAGCATGAATGGGATTCCCATTCACGATCCTAGTTCGATAAAGGGAGCTATTACACGGGAGGTGCGTTCGGCATCGAAGGGTTGAGAGTAGCCAGAAATTCGATCTTACGTGGTGCTGGGAGGACGCGTATGGGTGGCTAGTATGGATCGAAAGGTATTTCCGTATTAGAGGATTGGAAGGGCATGAGAAGCTTGATATGGCACTGGTAGCGATGGAGGGGGATGCCTTGATTTGGTATCAATGGTGGGAAGAACATGACCCTTTAACCTCGTGGCAAGAAGTCAAGGAAGCTCTCATCAAGCGATTCCAACCAAAAGTAGCTCGGAATCCCTAGAATCATTATTAGAGCTGAGGTAGATAGGGAGTGTGGCAGAAAAGAGTTTGAGATGGTAGCAAGGTCTCAGCATGATATCAAGCCAAGCACAATACGAGTATTTTCTTGAATGGGCTGAGGAAAGATATCAAGGCAAAGATGAAGGTTAGTTCTTTTCGATCCTTGACTAAGATGATGGATAGGGCGGCAGACTGGAGATGCAGAATAAGGCATGGAAGGAGGAAGGCATAATTCTAGAAGGAAGGTTAAGTGGGTTCTCCTCAGGGTCGCAACCACCCGATTACGGGACAACCCCGATGGTGGCAACCAACCGAACCCAAGGTGGGTGGGGAGGGGCTTCACGACCTAATGCAATCAGCATAGTGGACAAGCACAATGGCAGGGACAAACTTGCTAATGAGAAATGGGAGGAACGTGAGAGGAAGGGGTTATGTTTCAAGTGCGAAGAGAAGTGGGGACAGGATTATGTTTGCAAATTTAGACACCTCAAGCTGTTACTCATGGAAGACAAAGGTAGGAGAGTTGAGTGGATACGGACTTGAAGGGAAAGGCAGAAGAAGCTCAGGAGTTACATACCCTGAGGCTGTCACATAATGCTTTCTAGGGCCTTACCTCTTAGAAATAGCTAAAAGCTTGGGGGTGCATTTCAAAGAAATGGGTAGAGGTACTTATTGATTTAGAGGCAACTGAACTTCATTCTCTTCCGATTGGTCCAAGAGGTTGGGACTACCCATGGAGACGGATTCGGAGTTCGAGGTGGAGGTGGAGGTAGGGATAGGGAGATTGAGCGAGGCGCAGGTAGATGTAGAGGTGTGGAGCTAACAATTCAAGGAATCCAGATTGTGCAAGATTTCCATGCCCAAAGTTAGGCGCTCAGAGGTGGTATTAGGGTGGGGCTGGCTAGACACCTGGGTGTTGTGGCATAAGGTTATGTGGTGGTATGAGAATGGAGGTCGTAGATACTTAAGGGGGAAACACCTCCTGCAAGTTGGTGCCTCCTTGAAGTCAACAATGAAGACTCTTTAGATGACAGAGGGGCTTCGATGGTTCACATGATCGTCGAGAGGTTGGAGGAGTAAGATGGTTCTCTAAATGCTCGGGTGGAGTATTTGTTGGGAAGGTATGAAAGATGTGTTTCAAGCGTCAAAGGGTTAACCTCCAAGAGAGACCAAGATCATGCCATCGTCTTGCAAAGGAGCAGAGATCCCAGGTTGCGACCTTATAGGTGTCTGCATTACCTGAAGAATGAGGTTGAGAAGATCATTGAGGAAATGCTCCAATCTAGTATTATTAGGCACAATACAGTCCTTCAAAGCCGGTAATCTTGGTGAAGAAGGATGGCACATGGAGGTTTTGTGTGGATTATAGAGCCTTGAACCAATTACGATGCCTGAAAAATTCCCGATTCCTGTGATTGATAAGCTACTTGGTGAGATTGCCGGTGCACGGGTGTTTACTAAGTTGGACTTGAAGTTGAGGTACCAACGGATCTGCATGAGGGAAGGTGACATCCCCTAGACCGCTTTCAGGACACATGAAGGCCAATATGAGTTCCTGGTTTGGGCTAACCAATGCCCTTCCACTTTCCAGGCCCTTATGAATAAGGTATTGAAGCTATACATCGTTTGCTGGTAACTTTTTACAATATCCCAATTTCAGGCCTACTATGGAGTTGCATTGCGAGCACTTGGGGAAGGTATTTGAGTTGTTGAGGTCGCATGCATTGTGTGTGAACAAAAGAAATGCAATTTTGCATAGACTCAGCTAGACTACCTTGGACATATAATCTCAAGTGAGGAGTGGCAACTGATTGAGATCAAGGATATGGTGGAGTGGCCGTCGACAGACCTTAAGGGGTTGAGGGGATTTTTAGGGCTAACAGGGTATTAGAGGTGGTTCGTGGAGAACTATGGGAAGATTACATCGCCACTAACTTAGTTCCTCAAGAAGGACAGTTTGTATGGGGACGAGGCCTAGAACGCCTTTGATCAATTGAACTGGCCATGACCATGATTTCGATTCTGCGGTTCCATCCTTTGAGAAGTCCTTTGTGGTAGAAATGAATGCTTCGGGAAAAGGAATTGGAGTGATGTTGATGCAAGAGGGAAGACGATAGCCTATATGAGTTAAATATTATCAGAGAGAGCCCAAACAAAGTTCGTGTATGAGAGGGAATTAATGGCTATGGTATTGTCCATTTAGAAGTGGCACCACTACCTATTGTGTAGACACTTCATTGTTCATACCAATCAAAAGAGTTTGAAGTTCCTGGATCAGAGGATAGTGGGTGAAGATCAACAAAAGTGGATGACAAAGCTTGGGTTTTGATTTCAAGATCACGTATAAGGTTGGGTTTGAGAACTGGGTAGCTGATGCATTATCTTGGATGCTACAATCTCGGCGATTTCATATGTAGTCATCGGTGACTGGGCCGAATTGGAAGCCGAGGTGCAAGCATTGACCGCTTGTAGGGCATCATGTTGGACTTGATTAAGGGCGACAAGGACCACCGAGGTTTGAACTAAGGAGCCTGGGCTTTTCTACAAGGGAAGGCTGGCAATATCCAAACAATCCATCAGAACTCCTAGAATCATGTGGGAGTTCCATGACTGCCATGGGAGGGCATGCAGGTTCCTCATGACATACAAGCGCATTTCTGGGCTGTTTAATTGGGAGGGCATGAAGAATATTCAGGATTATATCCAGAGTTTGTGATGTGTGCCAGAAGAACAAGACTTAGGCCCTATCCAGCAAGATTACAACAGCCACTGTTAGGAAGGCATTTGGACAGACTTCACCATGGACTCCATTAAGGGGTTACCCAAGGCTAAGGGCTTTGATTCGATTTTGGTAGTGGTGGATCAGCTAACCAAGTATGCCCACTTCATTCCGCTTACTCACCCGTTCACTTCCAAGGAGGTCGCGGATTTTCATGGAGGAAGTGGTTCAGCTACATGGTTTTCCTAGCTTTATTGTCTCTAACAAGGACAATGTCTACCTGAGTGCTTTTTGGTTGGAGCTATTCGGAAGCATAGTTCCGCATATAATCCGCGATCAGATGGTTAGAGTTCAGCGGTCAACAAGTTCGTTTAGACATATCTCAAATGTTTTACGGGTAACACGCCAAAGCGGTGGCATTCATGGCTCTTGTGGGCGGAGTATTGGTATAATACCAATTATTATGAATCCATTAGAACGACCCCATTTAGAGCTTTGTATGGTAGAGATCCTTCCACTCTGCTAAAGGGAGAGAGAGAATCAATGGTGGAGGAGGTCCAAACACTTATGGAAGAGAGGATTGAATTCTGGATGAGTTGAAGTTCCAGTTGGAGAGGGCCTGGCGGAGGCGGAGGAGTATGCGGATTAGAGGTCAGGGATCTCTCTTCGAAGTTGGTGAGATGGTCTACCTCAAGATTCAACCTCACAAGCTACGGTCATTGGCTAAGAGGCTCAATTAGAAGTTAAGTCCTCGTTTCTATGGGCCATTCGAGGTTGTGGAGAATTGGTTCCGTAGTTTATCGTTGGTTGCCACCTGAATCAAAGGTACATCGGGTATCAAGGTAGCTAGGATCGCGATCTACCTGGTGAGATCGCACGATCCACACTTCCACCACCCTTGAGCGATCCGATTCCAGCTTTGGCTTGCCTCCGCCGCAATGGGTGGAATCGCTGGGTAAGTCGTAGGATGTTGGAATGACGCGATCTTTGCGCGTTGGCCGATCCACCGTTGACCCAGCCCATTTCAGCCCCAATAGCAACCCTAAGAAAGTAATGGGTATGTCTCTCAGACTCTCCCTTTCTCACTCTCGATCTGTCCCCTTTCACTCTTCAATCTATCTCGGTCTAAGTCCTCTACCGCACCGCGCCGCACTCTGGCCTCCATCTTCATTCTTCGATCTCTCTTCTACTTCCTGAGCCTATAGATCTCTCTCTCCTCTCTCTCTCTTCTCTCTCCTTGCTTCTCTTCAAGCTCGTCGGCGCCTTTGTTTTTCCTTGGTGAGCTCTACACCTTTTCTTTTCCTTGGTTTTTTTTTTCTAGAATGGATGCATGCTGTTTCTTCTTTTAGTATACTCAAAAAATTTTAATTTTTCGATTGGGAGTATTTTTGTGTTGGATTTTGTATCAGGTATTGTTTGGGTAGGGGAAAATGTCATCAGATAATAATGGTGTGGGGGCAATGGAGGTTCTGGTAGGGGACAGTGGAGGTTCCTGGTTATACTCCTCTGTTTGAAAATGGGAGTTTTGGGAATGCTTCAGTTAAGGAAAAAAAATTCGTAAGAATGCACTTGGAAATAGAAGTGACATAGGCTAGAATCATGGAATTTCTATGGATGGAGATACTAGAAAAATCAAATGTAAAATACTGTCATAAGGAAATTACAGGAGGGGTTTATAGATTAAAATATCATTTGGCGGGAACTCAAAAAGATGTGAGAGCATGTAATGCTGTTAGTGATGAGATAATAAAACATGGGATATTATGGTTGGTTTAAAAAAAATTTGATCATGAAAACAAGAAGTAATGAGGAAGCATTAGCAGAAAATAATGATGGACAAAGTGATGATTCTTCATTGGTGAGAAAATGAAGGGAAAAGAAGTAGAGACTCCTCCAAGCCTATTCAAGAAAAGAAGAATTAGCACTCAAGCCACAATTAACACTATATTTAAGAAGGACTTAAGGGAGGAAGCATGAGAAGAAATTGCTTCATTTTTCTACAACAATGCCATAGCCTTTAATGTGGCAAGGAGTGAAGAATATGGGAAGATGTTTGAAAAGGTTGCCCTGCATGGAATAGGAATCAAACTACCTTTGTACATGAGCTACAACTCAAATATTTGAAGAAAAAGGTAGACTCAATCATGGAGATGTTAGAGCAACATAGAGCTCATTGGAAGAAAACGGGTTGCCCAATTATGATAGATGGTTGGACAGATAAGAGGAGGAGAACCATATTGAATTTTCTAGTGAATAGTCCTAGAGGATGTTTTTTGAAGTCTATTGATGCTTCACATATTTGCAAAACGTTAATAAAATATTTAAGATGATAGATGATGTTCTTGAAGAGGTGGGTGAGGAGAATGTTGTGCAAGTTGTGACAGATAATGCAGCAAACTACAAAGCAAGGGCGGATGTTGATGGAAAGAGGAAGAAGCTTTATTGGACACTTTGTGCAGCTCATTGCACTGATTTGATGTTGGAAGATTTTGAGAAAGTTGGAGCCTCATAAAGAGACAATTGCCAAGGGAAGAAAAATCACTACTTACATCTATTCAAGGACTTCCCTCATTTCCCTTTTACAATACCATACCAAAGGAAAAGATTGGGTGAGCGGCATGACTCGTTTTGCCACATCCTATCTCACTTTGGGTAGCCTTAATGAGAAAAGAGTGCATTGATAAGAATGCTTACTTCGGATGAATGGACATCAAGTAAATGTTCCAAGACAAGGGATGGGAAGTTTATTGAAACTATTGTTTTAGATAGACTATTTTGGAGGGACATTGTCCTTTACCTGAGGGGTGCTTATCCTCTTATTCATGTGCTACAATCATGGTTGTCGAGACGCGCGAGCGTAGGAGCGTACGTTGTCACACTCCTTCGACGGCCACCGTGCTCACTCCTCTTGGGTGCGTTTTCGTAGCAAGGAGGAGTGACGTGCTAGAGCGTAAGAGCGGTATGAGTGGCCACTCTCCGCTCTACAAGCTCTTATTTGGCCTAGACAATTTGGGCTTGACCTGGCCCAAATTGGAAAGGAAAAATACCTGAGATGAAGCTACCTGGTAGAGTTGTCTCAAAATCTCATTCAGCTGTCTCAAAATTCTCTCCCTAAACTCTCAAGCCGCTCTCACTACCAGGCTTCGCGCTAATGCGCACCCCTTATGCACCGCCAACACACACCCTTCTGTTTGTTGGCTTTGGGCTTCTGTTCGAGCTTCTGTTCTCTCCCAAATAGTCACACCGTTGCCCCCCGGTAGCACGCCATCACCCCAAGTCGCCACGTAGCCGTGCTAGTCGCACCACCGTGGCCTCATTCTGCTTCCGCTTCGATCACTTCTTGAAGAGAGAGAGAGAGAGAGAGAGAGAGAAAGGTGAGATTGGGACTTTGGGTTGAGAGTTTAGTGTTTTGAGTGTTGTTGAGTTTGGGTTTATTTCTTTATTTTATTTACTTTCCTGACTCTTGCTGGTTTTTTTTTAATTTCAATTTATAATTTTTTTTTGGGTGTAGGTAATTGAAAAATGTGCTTAGTTGATTATGAAGTGGTGTTGGTACTAATCATTATTATTTTTTGTTTAAATATTTTTACTAGTTGTTGATTAGGTATTATTTGGTTAAGAAAAATGTCATCAAATGAAGGGGCTAATAGGGATAGTAGAAGTCCTGTTGAATTGATGCTAGGAGTATTGCTGGGAATGGAAATGTGGGTAGAAGAGTTAATAAGAATGCTCGGGAAATAAGAGTGATGTGGCTTGGAGTCATTGGACTTGTATTGATGGAAATTCAAGGAAATTAAAATGTAATTATTGTGGAAAGGTGTTTAATGGAAGTATTTATAGATTGAAGCATCATTTGGCTAGAACACAGAAAGATGCTTCACCTTGCTTGGCAGTTCTGATGAGGTGAGGAAACAAATGTTTAATGTTGTTTTTGGGTTGCAACAAAAATTGGACAAAAAAACAAGAGATTTTGAAGGAGTAGCAACCAACAAAGATAGTGATAGGATGATTCTTCTGTTGGTGAAAAAAGAAAAGGGAAGGAAGTGGAAACACCTAGAAATCTTTTTAAGAGAAAGGGTGTTAGCTCTCAAGCTACTATCAATACTATATTTAAGAAGAATTTGAAGGAAGAAGCATGCCTAGAAATTGCTTCTTTTTTCTACAATAATGCCATACCTTTAATGTGGCAAAGAGTGAAGAATTTGGTAAGATGTTTGAAAAGGTTGCTAGGCATGGCTTAGGATTTAAGCCCCCTTCTTATCATGAATTAAGAGTCAAATACTTGGAGCAAAAAGTAGATTTCACAATGGAATCATTAGAAGAACATAAAGCTATTTGGAAGAAGACAGGGTTGTATATGCTGATGAGTGGACGGACAAGAGAAGGCGAACTATATTGAACTTCTTGGTGAATATTCCTAAAGGGACTGTTTTTTTTAAGTCTGTTGATGCCTACCATATTTCCAAACTGCTGATAGGATATTTAGATGATAGATGATGTTGTTGAGGAGATTGGTGAAGAGAATGTTGTGCAGGTTGTCACGGACAATGCAGCTAATTATAAAGCCTAGAGAGATGTTGATGGGAAAAAGAAAAAAACTTTATTGGACACCTTGTGCTGCACATTGTATTGACTTGATATTGGAGGACTTTGAAAAGAAGTTGGAGCTTCACAAGGAGACAATTTCGGAGGGGAAGAAGAATTACAACTTATATCTATTCAACAACCCTTCTCATTTCCTTACTTCAATACCATACCAAAGGAGCAGATTTGGTGAGACCAAGTAGGGCTCATTTTGCTATATCTTATCTCACCTTGGGTTGCCTCCATGAAAAGAAAGCTGCATTGTTGTGAATGTTTACTTCCAATGAATGGAAATCAAGCAAGTTTGCAAAGACAAGGGATGGGAAGTTTGTTGAAAATGTTGTTTTGGATAGGCTATTTTGGAGAGACATTGTTCTTTGCTTGAGAGGTTGCTTATCCTCTTATCTATGTGCTTCGTTTAGTAGATTCAGATGAGAAGCCAGCCATGGGGTATATTTATGAGGAAATGGACCGAGCTAAAGAGAAAATCCAAAAAGCCTTTCAAGGTGTTCAAAAAAGGTAAACTACAATAGTCTTGCATTCTTTAGTTTAGTTTAAATTAGAATATTATTGTGTTTGTTTAGTGGCTAATCCAATTTTTCTATTCTCTAGTTATATGCCATTGTGGGAAATCATTGATGCAAGATGGGATAGTCAGCTTCATAGGCTTTTGCATGCTGGCTACTACTTGAACCCTCAATTGCATTATAGTGATAGATTCAAGATTGATTATGAAGTCAAGAGAGGACTATATGGTGCAAGAAAGAATTGTGGGAAACAGGAAATAACCAAGATTGATGCTCAACTTGAAGATTTCAAGAGTTAAGCAAAGTTTTTTGGGAGGGAAGTGGCTAAGGCTGCCCTTAAGACCAAAACTCCAGCACAATGGTGGGATTCTTATGGGGATAAGCACCAGAGCTCCAAAGATTTGCCATTCGCGTGTTGAGCTTGACATGTAGTTCATCAAGATGTGAGCATAACTGGATTGCATTTGAGATGGTAAATTTTTAACTTATCACTAATATGATTTATATTTCATTTTAGAATTACATTTCCAATTGCTATATATTGAATTCTTTGTATTTGTTTAGGTCCACGCAAAGGAGAAATCGTTTGAAACGAAAACCATGAATGATGTTGTGTTTGTGATGGCTAATTCTAGATTGGCCAAGAAGAAGCAATCTAGAAAACATGTTGAGTATAACATTGATGATTTGGATTCAAATGAAGAATGGATTGTGGAAGATGAAGAAGGATTGGAAGGTATTGCGGATTTGGATATCCCTGATGATCTTAACTTGGCCCCTGAACAAGATAGTGGTAGAGTTGGCCATTCAAATGATCTGGAAATCCCTGATCTTGATGATGATGATTTTGATAATTTCCTTCAAAGAGAGGGCAATGAAGATGGAGGAGATCATATAGAAGATGATGAATATGATGATCATAACCCGATGGATTTACTTTAGATGTCTTTTAATTCTAGTACTTGAATACTTGAGTTGTGTTCTTTAATGTTCTAGTTTTAAATCATGTTAAAAATTTATGGGTTGACTTTATGCATTTTTAATTAGAGTATTACTATGTTAATTGTGACTAATTTTGCTTTTTTGTGTTGGTATATGTGTATATATTTTTGTATGAATGCAATTGTCCATTCTGGTAGGAGCTTATGCTCCGTGCTAACTCCTACGCTTTACGCTCTTGTTTCCCCCTTCCGCTCTTGCGTAGGAGGTCGCTCCTGACAATCTTGGCTGTGATTAGTAGATTAGATGAGAAACCAACAATGGGATACATTTATGAGGAAATGGATCGTGCTAAGGAGAAAATACAAAATGTTTTTCAAGGTGTTGAAAAGAGGTAAACTATTTAATTCCTACATAATGTAATTTAGTTTAAATACTTTAGTGGTTAATTCAATTTTTTTATTCTATAGCTATATGCCTTTATGGGAGATCATTGATGCAAGATGGGATAGCCAACTCCATAGGCCATTGCATGTTGTAGGCTACTACCTTAACGCACATTTCATTATAGTCCTACATTTAAGAGTGATTATGAAGTTAAGAGAGGACTATATGATTGTTTGGAGAGAATTGTGGGGGATAAAGCTGAAATTACCAAGATTGATGCTCAACTTGAAGATTTCAAGAGTCGAGCTAAGTTTTTTGGTAGAGAAGTAGCCAAGACTGCCCTAAATACCAAAACTCCAACACAATGGTGGGATTCTTATGGGGATGAGCATCCAAGCTTCAAAGGTTTGTCATTTGTGTGTTGAGCTTGACATGCAGTTCATTGAAATGTGAGCGTAATTGGAGTGCCTTTGAAATGGTAAATATTTTAAGTTTTAACCCATAACTATGATTTGTATTATATTTTACTTTTAGAATATTAGAGTTAGTTGCCAATTGCTATGGGTTGATTGCTGTTACATTTGTTTAGGTTCACACAAAAAGGAGAAATCGTTTGAAGCAAAAAACTACGGATGATGTTGTTTTTGTGATGAACAATTCAAGATTGTCAAAGAAGAAGCAATAAAGAAATCCTATTGAGTATAACGTTGATGACTTCGACTCAATGAAGAATGGATTGTGGAAAATGAGAATGTATTGGAAAACTTAAGAGGATTTGGATATCCCAGATGATTTTAACTTGGTTGTTGGAGAAGGTAGTGGTAGAGTTGGTGGCCCTTTGGATGATTTGGAGATTCCTACTCTAGATGAGGATGACTTTGGCGAGCTTCTTCGAGGAGATGGCAATGAGGATGGTGGGGACCAGATAGCAGATGATGAATATGATGACCATAACCTCAATGATTTGCTTTAGATGAGATTATATTAGTTTGGTTGTTTTCTTTAATGTTTTTAGTTTATATGATCAAAATCTTGTCGGTTTGTTGCACTTTATGCTATGATTTATGGATTATGAGTGTATGACTTATGGCTCTTGGACTATTTGCATTTTAAATTGAAGTTAAGTATGTTAGTTGTGGCTATTTTTACTTATTTATGTTATGTTATATGAAATTTATATGTGTATGTTAGTTCTGTAGGATCTTACAATCCGTGTTACAATTTCACGTTTTACGATTTTATATCTCCCGTCCGATCCAAGTAAGATCTCGATCTTAGCTTCCTTGCCGGGTATTTCATGTTTTATTGCTGAAGAGGTGTGTGGCACAAGGTGCCATTGTTCAACCGTTGCTAGAGGAGTTAACAACTGACTGGGAGCTACCCTGAAGCCGAAGGAAGTACTAGCCATTTGCAATAATGCGGAAGGGGAAAGGTGTTGGTTAAGTGGAAGGATCTGACAGCATTTGAGCATTCATGGGAGCAAGTTGTGGAGTTAGCCAAGCCTTCTCCAGAGCTCCACCTTGAGGACAAGGTGGATTTCGAAGGGGAGGGGGGTATTGCAACAGACCATAGCTTGGGTTTGGGCCCCAATCACAAGGTTATTAATGAGGCCCAAACTAAGATTAATTATAAGCTCGCTTATGATAAGGTTTACACTAGAAAGAGGTGGTTGGATAAATCTACATAATTATTAGATTAAGTAGCTATTATATAAGGATTAGTAGTAGACTGTTTCGGCATTCAGATAGTTAGTTAAGAATAATCGGTAGAAGAGTCGGCGGCCTCTCAAAGTGCTACCACCACTCATTGTTAGGAACCCCGATCCCAATTTGGGAGATATTTCTTTATTATTCTTTTCCTATTCAGAAATAAACACTTCCCTCTGTCTCTCTTGATTACTATTGGTGCCATTACATATGCAAGAGCCCTATCTGGGAAAATGTTTGATAAAGATGTAATTTCATCACAGTAAGCACATTAAGCACATTAAGAGCAGTTAAGAGCACATTAAGAGCAGTTACAACGAAAATATCTTCACTAAATATTGTATAATCCAAACATTTCATAACTGATGGGAATTTAACTGATGCAAAAAAATCCCCTTGCACCTTAAATTCATTGAAAGTAGATTACAAAATGAAATCTAAAACAGTATTCGGACATGGAAATACTTCACAAGGCATTCCACGTTGGAAATTTACCCTTAACTTTTATGGGCTCAGGGAGATTTTCAAACTAAAATGGAAGTTCACAACATTCAGCTGACAGGATAATCATGCATACATGTAATAAATATTTTATTCTCCTACAAAATATGTAAACAAAGTTGAAATAACAAATTTTAAATTATATGATAGGATAGACAAAGTTGCCAACCTGCATCTGATACTAGGTAGAGAGCTGCCATCGCAATATCCCATTTCTCCCCAACCTTATACAGAGGCATGTATTCTCTGGCTTTGTTATTTATTTCTTCGGGAGCCAGCTTAGACATGCCAGGAGTGTCACTTATTGGACCTGGTGCAATTCCATTGACCCTAATATCATAGTCTGTTCCCCATTCTAATGCCAAGTTTCTTGTAGTGGCATCAACTGCTGCCTGTTGAATAGAAGTTTAGATTTGAATGCTCCACAAGAGGTCTTTAACATCCAGGCAATGTGCTATGAAGTATGAACTAGGCAATATGATGTGAAGAATGAAGTATGAACCTTAGCTGCAGATACGTGAATTTGATACCATGAAGCAGTATAATGCAAGGTAGCACTAATGTTTAATATTAATCCCCCACTAGAAGAGCTCCTTCCTTGTCCCCCTTTCTTCAGATATTTTAGTGCTTCATGGCACATGGTGAATGTGCCAACAGAATCAATATCCAATACTGCAAAGATTTAATAGAATTGATCACCACTTTCTTTCTCTTAAAGGTTGTAACTAGAAAGCATCTTGAAGAAACTACTGATCTGAAACATAATTCTATCTCAGCCACATATTTTTTAAGGATGATGCCTTCTTTATGCAATGATTTGATAGAACTGGTTTGCATTATGCAAGAAAAACTCAGGAAAATGTGTATTATTTCCCAATGTTTAATGGCACAGGCATATTCAAGAGATCCCTTCCTTTCCTAATTGCTGAACTTCAAATTTCTCAACTGATGCCTTCTCTATTCCTAACACAGTCTTTTGTACCCTTTTATTACAAGCTAACTGGTTATTATTCCTAACTAGTAAACGCTATTATTTAGAGGCCCAATCCCTATCAGTTTTCAGTATGTAAACCATGTTATGTCTTATTCAGTCTAACATACACTGTTATGTTGAGGTATGAGGCATCTTCAACTTTAAGGGTACGAGTCAATGACAGAATTATATATGACCTAGATTAAGCTAAGTTTTTACTAGAAAAGTCTTAGTAATAGTGGAGAATGAAAAACAGCAACAAGTTTACATCCGTCATCACTATATCAAATTAACATCAGAAAAAATTTAAGCATGTCCAATGAAACACATTCAACCAGCATGAAAAGAAAACAATATGAATGTTCTTGAAATTTTCTTGAATTGTTGACTTCTTTTATCGATCAAAACCTCAGTATATTAAAATTAAGATGGCTTTTTTTAACAAACCAGTGGTCTGTAATCACCCTGCCAAAGGGCAGGGCTGGATTAATGATCAAACTTACAAAAAATTCCAACATCCCATGTATCCAAGGCAATACACAGATGAGTTTCAACAATTTTAAGAAAGCACCCCTTTTCTCCACCACAAGCATCATATGCACATGGAACGTACTGTTGCCATTAGGAATATTGCACCCACTGCGTAAGTCATAGTTGCCTTCTTTTACTTCTCTCCTTGCCTTAGGTAACAGGTCTAGGATCAAATTTTGGGAGGATTATTAGGTCAGCAATGTTCCTCTTTCTGAGGCTTGTCCAAGACTTCTTCACCTTGATTCTTGTAATAATGCCCCTATTTGCCAATTTTACTACTTCTCTTCGTATGATTTCTATTGGAATTTTCATTTTTACAAAAACTTACATGATGAGAAAAAAAAGTGAGTAAGCATCTCTTTTGCTTGTACTTGATTCTGTCCATCTTTCTTCCAATAATAATAAAAGAATTTGGTCTCTTGAATCTTCAGGGGTGTTTTCTTATAAATTAGACTTTGGGTTCCTGACTATTTCACAATTGGTTTAAATGGTTTCAATGGCTCAAAATAACTACAGTGGGCAATTTTTGTTAATGGTTCTCCTTGACTGATCATGTAGACTAGTCATGCACTTTCATGGGCTTAAAATAACTTCAATGGGCTCAAAGTAACTCTATTAGCATCTATTATTCTTGTCTCGCTCACATATAGATCAAAGGCGTCTTGGACTTTCTTTCAAGCTCAATTGTATAATGCACAACCTATGGTAACCTAAGAAGCACGGATACTCAGAACACCCGTGTCTTGACACTTTGACACTCACATATCCTAACCATATCATATCATATATTTTGTAAAATGTCCTGTATGTATCACGTGTCGTATCGTGCTTCCTTGATGGTAACATGTGTCCCTTGCTTGCTGACTCACATTACTTAAAGACGCTGCAATACCAATAACACTCACAAGTCACTTGAAAACCCAAACAATAGCCATCTTTGGGGTACCCAACTGAAACGTGCCCTAAACCTAGGTCACCAGTTTCCTCATGGTTAATCAGGCAAAATAACTAGAAGGAAGAATATACAAACGAGTTCCATAAATGCAAATCAACTAAAGGGAGCACTCAAGGTGGATGGTACTACTATAAATAGAAGATGCAGAATCTTGCCAGGTGACACAATGACACACAATATATTCATGTAATAAGGATGGGTTAATAGTGCGAGTCGGAAGTAAATATTGATTGTTGGATCTTTCACTAATTGTCAAGATTAAAACATAAAATCATGTGACTTTTTTAAATGAGCATGTGAACATTAACTACTATTAATGAACTTTTTATCTTGATTATCCATGTATGGTTATACGATCAAATTTATTCCTCTTACTCAACATAATAAACCATCTCTGCCACTTGAGACATCCTATATATTTATATATAGAAAGATATATTGAGAGAGAGAGAGGGATTTTAACAGCTAATAAAGACCAGGAAAAATTGCCAAGAAATCCAAATTCCTTGCCCATTACTGTGTCCTGATACTATTCTATTATATTCTAACATCAGTTAAAGATATTCTCCCAATATTCTTAACATTTTCAATCAATCCTAACCCTACTAAAAGATCCTCAACTCTATTACGTTTCTCCTAAGGCCTTCTTTTTCATGAAAAATAGAATGAGACTTTAAAATAAAAAAATAAATAAAATAATACATATAATACATACTATTTGTCAAATTTTCAATCGAGATTAAAATTTTCATTTTCTCCTTTTCTCCTTAACCCTTTTCTATAAAAAAGCCTGGAACATTTTAAACATACACTAGTAAGAAAATGCATGTCTATTAGCACGGGCAGTTTACACCAAAAAGAAAAGTGCAGAGTTGATAAGATAAGAAATCAATGTTTAGATTTCCAAGCACTTGGAACCAACTCCTTTAATTTTCTCGTCAGTGACTACCAATTGCATTTTACTCTCTGAAGACCATCGTGACTTCAAAGGATCCAACTCCTCCAACGAATTGCATGATATAAATCTTACAACTTTGGAGATGAAGTTTTCACACTGGGGAGGAAAAAAATCATGCGGAACACCTTATCAAAAAGCAGAACCTGTTCGAAATCCGTTTGGGGACAGATCCTCCGCCGCAACGAGAAAGTTTCCTGCCGCCGCATTTACAAGAATGTCAATCTTTCCAAAATGCTTGTAAGTCGATTCCACTACTCTTGCTGCATCTTCTTGCTTGCGTACATCCCCCTCGAAACCAACAGCCTAGATAAAATTAAATAAAAAAAATTCAATAAAGATTCCACTGATTCATTTTATCATCGTCCACTCAGAGCACAAAAGGGGTTAAAATCGCCTCGTCTGAGGAGGAGGTTAAATTGGATGTAACGGAGAAAACAGAAAATGAAACACTGAGATGCCTACCGGGATGCCAAGTGATTGGAGAACAGAGACAGCAGAGTCGAGAACTTGCTTGCGTCGACCCATGAGGGCAACGGAGGCGCCATGTTTGCCGAATTGGGTGGAAATCTCGAACCCGATCCCGGAGGCTCCACCTGTGATGAGAGCAACCTTCCCTTTCAGTATGTCTTCCTTGAACGGTGATCCATATCCTCCCTTGTTCGCTCCGCCAACGAGTTTTGGTGTGTTTTTCTCAGCCACAACAACGAACTGCGTTTTGGTTGTAAATCAATTGTCTCTCGTTTTTCACTACCTCTGACTCTGTCCTTCTATCATAATTGGTCATTAAATTGAATGGCCGGCACGTCTACTCTCTTTTTTTTTTTTTTTAGAAATGTTATTGTATCGCACGCACACAACGCACGCATCCCGTATGAATAAGAAGAAGCCTATTATGCACTGCCATAGCGAGGGTAGAAAGTGGGACAAGGACACTAAAAAAGTTAAAAATATATATAAATGAAAATAGCTCCCGTTTCTTCCATCTCTAACTTTACTCTCTCCCTTATAGCTATCTCTCAAGAATCCGACCTAGCCCAAAAAAAAAGAATTCAACCCCCAAATGATCTCTTCCTCCCTCACCCCCAAACTTTCTCAATCTTACCTTGTCTTCCTTTTTTTATTTGTGTTCTTAATTCTCATGTACCATGACAAATCTCTTATGGAAAAAGAAGAAGACAATAATTTGAGGAATTTAGTGCCAAGAGTCCATTTTCTGCAATAACTGAGAACAAGGCTGTAACTTCTGCAAGAACGTGAAGGGAAATGGAAAAGAACAAGAGAAGAAGATGATGTAAAGTTGAGAAAATTAAGGGGCTTGATTTCGAAATCATTTATTTCAATTGGTTAGATATCGTCTAAGCACTTTCCATAGCTACTTTTGAGGAGAAACGTAAAGTACATGTCTTTTTTTTCTATTATTATTTAACTTTCCTTGGGTTGTGAATTTATTATTTTGTAAGTTCACATATGAGACCTATTTGTGCTAAAAAAAATATTGTGGTACCTTAGTATTTTTTTTTATAGTGTTCTTTTCACTTGATTTGTGATTCATTTGGTCTTGATGTTTTATATTTGAAGGGAAAATTTGGTAACCTAGCTTGATATCTAATTCTTTTTGGCAAGTTTTAAAAAAATACAATTATGCAGTGGATTAAGGAAGTAAAGGCTTTGAAATTTTTTGGACTGGTTGAAGATGAGCGGACGAACTAAGAGCCTCCCTTTGTTGCTCCAAAAGCTCTTCAACATCGATCTCTTAGCATGTTTTTCCAGTTTCTATAATTTCTTGATCCTTTTGAAAAGTGGCCTTAAACTATGGTCTCTACCTCTACAACTTAAGACCTTTAGATCATACCACCTTAACTCTAGTTAATCACTTTACAAATTGTGCACCAGAATAATATATATAATTACATCTTGGATTTAGGACAACATGACAAGTGCAATTGAAATTTCTTACAACATCTCTTAATGCAAGTTTTTCTGATGCAAGGAATGAAGTTCTTCAATTAGATGGATCAATGGAGAAACCATGAAGGCAACAAGTGGGAAATTTTAAAGTTGTAGTTGGAATGTTGTCATTGTTTAGGACTTATGAATTATTTTTCCTCTACATACAACTAGATTGTGATTAATATTATTAGATTTTAATTTTCATAGCTTGAACTTTGTATGATATATCTTTAGATTTAGAGTAAAATATTTGATACAATATCTATGAAGAGAGTTGTGAGCAGCTTATTTAATTTTTGGAGAACGATTAGTTTGTATGCATCTGATTATGTATTGGTGCAAGCATATTCATATTCATTCAAAGTCTTTATGTATTTGATCATGGAATGAGTAGGACAAGAATACCACATGAAAGTTTGTATTTTCAGCATGGATTTGTGGCTTTGGTTTTGCTCATATTGACTGCAAATTCTTCAAGTTAGCATCAATCTCATACTCTTCTCAATGATTAGGAGTTGCAAAACTAAGGTTATGAGTAGATTGCTTTTAACAATTGAACACTTGAACTCTTTGTTTCAATTCAACTACTTTCAACATTTTCTTGAATAATTTTATATCAAAATGATGGTAATTTTAGTTTAAAATGTTGGTAATTTTAGTTGAAAATGTTGAAAAATTTTCTTGAAAATGGTAATTTTTTTCCCTTTTTTTTATATTCAAAGAAATTGGAATTCTTATAAAAGATTGAGTTAGAGAACAAGTTTATAAGACCCATGGCCTATGTGAATTGATGAATTAAACCTAAACACAATATATTTGTGCTAATACCAAAGTGTTTCAAAAAAATTTCTAAATAAACTGATAACAATATTTTGATAAATTGAGTTGGGGAACAAGTTTAGAGGTTTCATGTACTTCATGAATTGATGAATCTAGCCTCAACATGACATCCAATTTGTGCTCTAAAATGAAAGTCATTTGAATTTTTTTTTCTAATATATGTTGGTAATTGGTTCCAACAAGTTGGTAATTACTAATTAATTTGTTGGTAATCCTTCATAAAAGTTGGTATCATTTCAGTTTTGATTTAATTAAAGGAAATGGAAATTTTATGATAAATTAAGTTAGAGAACTAGTTTAGAAGTCTTATGAGTTTTATGAATTGATGAATCTAGCCTCAATACGACATCCAATTTGTATTCCAAGATCAAAGTAATTGGAATTTTTTTCTAATACAAGTTGGTAAGTGGTCTAAATATGTTGGTAATTCTTTATCAAAATGTTGGCAACTTATTGAGAGAGTTGGTATCTTTTCAGTTTTATTTAAATTAAAAGAAAAAAGAATTTTATGAAAAAATGAGTTAGAGTACTAGTTTAGAGGGCTTGGGCTCTATGAATTGATCGATTTTGCCTCAATATAACATCTTATTTCCTTTAATGTAAACAAAAAATAGATTGGAAATCAGCATTGTTTAAAAGTTACCAACATTTTGATAAAGAATTACCAATATATTGGGACTAGTTACGAACTTATATTAGGAAAATCTTTGAATCACTTTAGTGTTGGTAACTAGTCCCAATATCTTGGTAATTCTTTATTAAAATATTGGTAACTTTTTGTAATACCCTAATATTTAACCCAAATATGTCTAGGACGTATTAAGATTAATTATTAGTTATTACTTCTTTTTAAACTCATTTACAAATTACTTAGCGGAAAATACGGTAAATTTTTTTTGAAATGAGATACGTAAAACAAAGTGCGAGTCTTCGCGTACAACATAAACGAAACGTGAAGCGGAACAAATAAATCGTACAAACCAAAAGCAAGAAAGAACACCTCAATCATGAAAACATCCATCATGTTATTTGTAACACCCTAATATTTAACCCAACACGCCTAGGACGTATTAAGATTAATTATTAGTTATTACTTCTCTTTGAACATCATTTGTAAAATTACTTAGCGGAAAATACGGGTAAATTTTTTTTTTGAAATGGAATACGTAAAACAAAGTGCGAGCCTTCGTGTACCGTATAAAAGAAACGTAAAGCGGAAGAACAAATAAATCATACAATACAAAAGCAATATAAGAACACCTCAATTATAAAAACATCCATCATAATATTAATCATCATAGTTTAGTACATCAACTTGAAAACATAAAAGCATAAAGTCATACCCTTATAGTAGGCAGAGCTTGTAGTAGAAACATAAAATACAAGCAACATAAACTGCTAAGACATGAAAACGCCCTCAAAAGATACTACCAGCTAAAAGCAACCCTCCCTCTACAAGCCTACAGAAGATGCTACTCCTCGGGGGATGTAGCCGCGCCGAAGCTCCTCCATGTGGCCCAACGAAGAGGGGCATGGGCATGCGATCGGCGGAGCGACGTGGCCGCCTCCGCGAGGGCACTTCTCGGGCTCGACGTACACGCCTTTTAGGCCTCGGGAGAGCGTGTCCTCGCCCCCCTCCGTCGGCCAAGGCACCGAAGGGGCAGAATCCTCCGAATAGGGATCAGCCAGGAGTCCTCCAGGTTCTTCCGCAGCGGCGTATGAGAGGCACGTGCTCAGATAGTCACGCACCGCTGAAGATGATGATCGGGCACGGCGTTCTGCTCATCACGGGGTCGCGTCCTCTCAAAAATCAAATCATCGCCGAAGGGAAAGGTCGGAGTGAAGCGAAAGCTAGAAGGAAAAGCAAACAGGCATCCCATGTATGCAAAAATGCGCACAGCACAACGACCCTCGAAATGGTAAGATTGGTGATCCGGATCGTAGTGCACTCCCACGGCGCATCAACAAAAATCACAAACGACGCCATCGCGTCTGAAGACGTAACGGAAAGAAAAGAGAGGGGTGAGAATCTTGCTAAAGAATCTCATAGGGAAAACCTCTATCCTAGTGTCATCGTTTACATCCCAGGAACCTTGGGTTTATTATGAAAAGGTTAAACATGCAATGGTTCATTATGAGGTTTTCACAAAAGATAATTATCCAAGGTCCGTGTCTTTTATAATGAATCTTAATGCATGTATGCAGCATACCGACATATGAATGCATGGCAATACATAGGGCAGCACACCAATAAAACACATCATCATCAACTAATTCTCACAATAGTGGCATCTCATTTCTCAACTTGTGACATCATGGTATGTAAAAATAGCAATCCCCTGATACTAGGCTATGAGCTCATACCTTAACTAGTCGTCACTAGTTCTTACTTATCTTCTTGATAAGCGAATCATAATCATAAAAAAAATAATCCGACTCCCAGAGTACGGGGACCTAAGGAATCACCCATCATGGGACTTTCTTCCTTCTTGAAACGCATCAACTGGTTAAGACCAGTGACTTTGTCCGCTTTGGCAGGCTAATGTCGATGCCCTCATGGTTTTACCTTCTCCTCCGTAGTAGGAGAAGTACATCTCAGTCTGTGAAACGCATCATCTGGTTAAGACAAGTGACATTGTTCGCTTCGGTATGGCTCCTCGACCATACCCCTACGGGTTTCCTTTCTCCCCACCAGTAGGAGAAATGTGTCTCGGCATGTCACATATAAATCATTTTTTTCAAAAACTTTTCTCAAGTCCCTCAAATTTGACAGAAATTCGGAGGCATAACCACTACACTCCGAATTTCCTCAAATTTGAGTTATGCCACATAACTCCAACAACACATGTTGTTCTCATGAAATATTTCAACCGAATAAATCTCTTATCCTTAGGAGCATACCCTCCTAACTCATTTCATATTTCTCATTCTCATTCTTATTCTTGTTCTCATGCATAATGTATCACATTATCACAACAACATATCTCAAACACGCATATAGCCACATATATCATGTCATTAGCATATTCTCAATATCACAAGTATACCCACTCGGTCTCATACTCACATCACACCTTCTACCTCATGGTGTCTTATGCTTTGGCCCTTACGGGTCTTAAACTTGTGTTCCAATTATCCTAACCTTTATTATGGATTTTTATAATACCTAAGGGATCATTACCTAAAATTTTCTCTAATGTTTATGATTTATGACATAACCAAACAGCTCTTGGTAATTTTGGGCAGAATTTTGCCTTATGATTACGGGGTCCTAGAATCTTCGTCTTTGACCCTTTCTAAGTTTCGTCTTTGCCTAAGGCTCTATAATTAACTCCTAAACCAATTATGAGGGATTCCTACACATATCCACTAATTATAAACCATTTTCCTTAAGACCAATTATGCTGGAACAGAATTACAAGTTTGTGCATTCTAAGTGTTCTAGAATTCACATTTTAAGTCCTTTTTAGTTACATGTTCTTTCCTAACTTCCCTAAATCATTCCTTGCTTCACTCAAACATAATTTTACACATTTTAACACCTTAGAACAGAATTCATACAGTGGCCAAACATCAAGGGCAGAACTGAAAGCATAAGCTTCATAGAATCACATAATCACTTGATTTAAATGCATATAAGTTGCTAGTTTCTCTTGGAATCATTTTAGGAACTCAAAACTCTTTTAGAAACCAATTAATCTCATTGAAATCATATAAATATGTGTTAGGTCAGTAGCTAAATTATTTAGCTCAAGGAATGGATTTAAAACATAAAACTTTGTTCATAAAGTTCCTTGAGTACATCTAAGCTTAGAAAAATTCCAAGACTTAGACTATGTGCACTTGTGATTAGATGAACTCTTCCAAGTCCATCATCATCATCACAAGGCCGAAAATGGCATCCTTGAAATGCCTCCATTTTCTAAAACTTTATGCAAGATACTTGGGCAAGTCTTTGAGCTCTAGGATATTTAAGTGATGGCATAAACTTAAACATGATATGCACTCATTTTATTCTTCATTAGAAAGTAAAGTGAGAGCATAAAATAAATATGAGATGCAACCTCATTATTATCTTTAAAATTAAGTGATGACTTGAAATATAAACATGAAATGCAAGCTTGGAATTTAAACATGATAATGCAAGTCCATTTAATTATTCTTGAGAGTTTGGTGATGGCATCAAAATAAACATGCTATGCAAGGCATAAACATAAACATGTGTGCAACTCATTTTATCTTAGCTAGAGCTCTTATAGGACTTTAAAGGAACATCACAACCTTAACCCAATATGTATCATAATAACATAAAGTGAGCTTTAGAGTTCTTGGCACAAAGACTTCAAAGAAGTCCTTGGTTTTGAACTTCATCATCAAGCTCAAGAAAATAGACACAAAGCTCATCACTTTGTCTAAACAAAATACAAAGAACTAAGTCATATTCTTTATTTTATTGCTCATGGGCTTCAATCTAGAGTAAAACTCTTAGAACGGTTGACCAACTTTAAGGTTGGCAAAGGTAAGCTTAGAGCTCTTTGAAAATATATGATTAATTTTCTTTAACAAAACTTTTGTGATCTACTTGACATTTTTAGCAAACTTTGTTAAAACAAAGGAAGAAGAAACCAAAATCTTTAAAGGGAAAAGGAAAGACAACCGAAACTCTAGCTAGGGAAAGAAAAGGAAAACCGAAACTTAAGCCAAGAGAAAGGAAAGAAATCAAGAACATGTATGGTCCAAGACCAAGTTTTCCAAGCTTTAGAGGTTTCTCACATGACAACAACAAGTCATTATCTTGAAACCTCATCATCAAGCTAAAGTTCTTTGAGCAACAAGGCTCCAAGGCCGAAAAGATAAAGAGGAGAAAAAGAGTTTGAAACCAAGAGAAATCTACAACTTATCTCAAAGAAAGCAAGTAAAACTTTAAAGATAAACCCTTACCAAATGAAATCTTTGAAAGAGATGAAAGGAAGCTTTGTTTTCTTGATGAAATGAGAAGGAAATCCTCTTGAAACTTGGAGGAAGAATTCGGCCAATGTGAGGGAATTTGAGAGGAAATGAGAGAATTTTTTGCAAGGAGTGTGAACTTAGCAAATGAACCAAAGTGTAACAAGGTTCTTCAAGGCTTGGTATTTATAGAAATTTTCAACATTGAGACTTCAAAGGGGAGGAGGAACCGGCGCTATTTTGGAGAGGAGGAGGGAGGAAATATCTCTTACAAAGGCATGGTTGTAAGTATGGTTAAAGGCATGGTGAGGCATGACTTAAGGCATGGTGTAGGCATGGTCTTTGGAGTGTAAATGAGTCAACACATGATGGGCAAATGGGGAGGAGTGGCCGGCCACTTAAGGCCAAGAGAGAGAGAGAATTAGTTCATCTAATTGTGGGTTAATTATGTGTTTAGATGTTTCTTTGATTAAGGTTTTGATTAGGAATTTGTAAGAATGTGTTTAGGTGAGGTAATTGGGTAATTAAGAATGTCAAGACTTGATTAGGAGTGGTCATACTAGATTAACAAATTAAATTCATTTTCTTAGTCAAATGAGGTATGGCACAATTCATTAATTTAAGGAATTGGAGAGAAAATACTATTCAAGATTCCATGACTAGGAATCTTGAATTAAAGAATGCAATTAGAGTTTATCTAAGCAATCTTAGGTTCTAATTAACCTTAAAAAATTATTTTGACTCTAGATTAATTATCAAAATAAATTAATCTTCGATTAGAGCCTAATATTTCTTAGGTTTGCTTAATTACATCATTAGGTTCGCTTAATTACATCATTAGGTTCACTATACATGTTTAGGGGCAAAATGGTAATTTTACACTAAAACTGCCTGGGACCTTCCGGGCTCGACTAAACATCAAATACCACTCAAAAACATCATTCCAAACTTTCTGGAAAAGTTCGGCTCAAACGGCACCTTTTACCCGCGTAAAACGCTCAGGGTATTTTGGTCATTTTGAGCCGAAAGTTTAGAAAACGAGATTTCACCTCGAATATCAAACATAACAGATATGATCCTTTTAAACATTGAGTTGACCCATTCGAGGATTGGGTCGAATGTCCTCGAATTTCGGGTAAAAATGACCTCAGGGCATTTTGGTCATTTGTACTCAAACGGCGAAATCGAGGCGTTACATTACTCCCCTCCTTAAAAAGAATTTCGTCCTCGAAATTCGTTACCTTAGAAAAGCTCGGGATACTTCGTCCGCATCTCGGATTCCAGCTCTCATGTATACTCCTCCGTCTTGTCGCGTCCACGCTATTTCACCAAAGGAACAAACTTGTTCCTCAACTGCTTAACACCACGATCCACAATCCTCGTTGGTGGGAGATTGAAAGTCAGGTCCTCCCTTAACTTACATGCTTTGGTTCTAGCACATGGCTAGGATCGGATTGATATTTCCTTAGTTGGGAGACGTAAAAGACGTCATGAAGATTTGACGGGTTAGGGGTAGGGCTATTTTGTAGGCAAGTCCCGACTCTCTAAAGAATTTCAAAAGGACGAGAAATGGGACTCAATTTCTTGACTCTCATGGCTCTACCTATGCCTATAGTGGGGCTAATCCTTAAGAAAACATGCTCGCCTTCTTGAAACTCCAACGACTTTCGCCATTTGTCCGCATAGCTCTTTTCCGGCTTTGAGCAGTCAAGATTTTATCCTTGATTTTTCTTATTTGGTTTGTGGTTTCCTTCACTACATCCGGTCCAAAACGCTTTGTTCTCCGGGATCATGCCAACACAAAGGCGACTAGCACTTCCTTCCATACAAGGCTTCGTACAGTGCCATACCGATGCTCGCATGATAACTGTTGTTATATGCGAACTCGATAAGCGCAGGTACTTATCCCAACTCCCTTTCTATCCAAAATACATGCCCTTAGCATATCTTCCAACGTTTGGATAATTCTTGATTATCCATCCATTTGAGGGTGGTAAGCCATGCTTAAACACAGCTTTGAACCAAACGCCTTTTGAAAGGCTCCCCAAAAATGCGACGTAAACCGGATCTCGATCCGAGATGATCGTCAATTGAACTCCGTGTAATCTCACTATCTCTTGGATATACAACTGGGCCAACTTATCTAGGGAAAAGGTTATCTTGATGGGTAGGAAATGGGCCGACTTGGTTAACCTGTCCACTATTACCCAAATAGCGTCATGGGCTTGGGTTCTAGGTAGGTGGGTTACAAAATCCATGGATATACTATCCCACTTCCATTTGGGGATAGGCAAGGGTTGCAACATTCCTGAAGGCTTTGGGTGCTCAATCTTCACCTTTTGACAGACCAAACACTTCCTAACCCAGGTGACTACGTCCTTTTCAATCGGGCCACAAAACATCTTCTTTAAATCCTGATACATCTTGGTGGCACCAGGATGGATGGTGAAGTGGCTTTTATGGGACTTCTCCAAGATACTTTCTCGGAGGTCACCATCTTGTGGTACACTAATATGCCTTTCAAATCTCCACAGTCGATCGGCCCCTTGCTCAAAACCCTTAAGCTTTCCAACCTTAACCGCCTCAAGGGTCTCCCTAAACTCCTCATTTTCCACTTGTGCCATCATAACCCTCTATTTAAACCCACTGGTTCTCGTAAGATGACACATTTTCACACTCTTTTCTAACACTAACATTCCCAAATTCATATCCCTAAACTTCTCTATTAGCTCAACTTCCTTGACCATCATGTGGGATAAGCGTAATGACTTTCGACTCAAGGCATCGGCAACCACATTGGCTTTGTCGGAGTGGTAACTTAAGCCGAAATCATAGTCCTTTAGAAACTCCATCCATTTCCTTTGCCTCATGTTTGACTCCTTTTGATCAAAGAGATGCTTAAGACTCTTGTGATCAGAGAAAACTTCAAACCTTACTCCATATAAGTGATGCCTCCAAATCTTCAAGGCAAACACTATGGCAGCTAATCTAGGTCATGGGTGTAACGCCCAATTTTTACTGTCATTACCGAATTACCCTAAGTAATTCTTATATAAAATTTGAGACCGAACAATCCTCAAATAAGGAATATAACATTAGAAAAGAGGTTATGAGTGATTCGTGCAAAAGTTGCAAACCCGATTTCTGTACGTGTAAAATGACCAAAATGCCCCTAAGGTTATTTTACTCGGAAAATGAGGATCGTGGGCCTCACCCGTCCTCAAGGGGATGTTTTGATGGTAATAAGGGATTGTTTGTGTTATGTGTGTTAATAGAGGAGAAGAATCCTAATTTTGAGCTCCGACGCGAAATGACCAAAACACCTCTATGGCGTTTTAACTCCAATTGCGTGTGTAGACCCGAACCTCACTAAAATGTTTTAAAACATGTTTTTAAGTTATGATTGTCCATTGGTTAAGCTCGGTGGCCTTGGCAGTTTTAGCGAAATGACCATTTTGCCCCTTTTTGTCCAGTTTTTACGAATTTTGAGATTTTCGATTCGTCTAATGAAACCTAAGCAATATTAGGCTCAAATTAAAGCTTTTTAAATTCTAATTATTAATCTAGAGTCAAAATTATTTATTTAGATTGATTAGAACCCAAAATTGCTTAAAAACACTCAAATTGCTTACTAATTCACCTAAGCCCTTAATCGTAAATTCTCTAATTTGCAAGAATACCTTACCTACACCTAAATAATACATGGAACACACAAATTTCCTCTTCCATGGGCTGTAATGGACGAAATTATTGGTCCATAATGCATCAGAAAATTTGTCAAAGAATGCACAAAAACCAAGGTATGAAAACAAGGAACCATGAAAGCATGATTCCATGTTTTAAGCCACCAAACAAGATGATTTTTCTTCCTTGTTTCCTCCTCAAATTTGGTCAGACTTTCCTCCTTTTCTTGTCCATTTATGAGCTTCAAAATCTTCAATAAATCATACTTGAGGAGTGTTAGAAGCCTTGAATCATAGTTACACATTTCTAGTTTTTCCAAAGCTCAAAAGCTCTCATTCTTTCCTCCCTTGGCCGAAACCTTAGCATTAGTTTCAAGGAGATTTTATTTCATTTCATTCAAAGAAACCAAGTTCTCTTCCTTTCCTTCAAAACAAATTAGGTAGGGAGTTGTCTTTAAGTTTTTTTTTATGCTTTGCTAAGTGTTGTTCTTGGTTCAAAATGATGATTTCATGGGCTTTCTCTAGCTTTTCCATTCAATTTTCTTCTTTCTTTTCCTTTGAACATTTCGGCCATAAGGCCTATATGGGAATATGATGATAGCTTGATGATGAGGACCTTGAGTGTTGGTTGTAAATCCATCACAAGTTAGGCCTCTAAAGCTTGAAAATTCCACTTGATGCAAAACTTTAAAGAATGATGTTTTTATGATGTAAAAATAAAGATCTTGAGTTTAGAACTTGAAAGATGTATTTTTCACTTTGTCTTGCTAAGATATTTTGGGTTGAATTTATATTTCTCTAAAGTCTTGGAGGAGCTCTAGTAAAGGAATAAAATGAACTTGCATCCATGCTTAAGTTTATGCCTTGCATAACCATGTTTACTTTCTATGTCATCACTAAATTCTCAAGAATGAATAAATGAACTTGCATTCTCATGTTTAAATTTCCAAGCTTGCATTTCATGTTTATGTTTCAAGTTGTCACTTAATCTCTAAAGATGATAAAAGGTTGCATCTCATATTTATTTTATGCTCTCACTTTATTTTATAATGGCTAAAAGAATTAACGCATGACATGTTTATTATTATGTCATCACCTAAGAATCCTAGAGCCCAAAGACTTACCCAAGTATCACAAGCAAAGAAATAAGGTTCTTGGAACCATAATAATAAGAACTCTAAAAATCACTTCAATTTCCTTAAGATTATTGGAGTCAAAGAATTCATTCTTTAAGAAGTCTTGAGTTTGGAGCTTAATAAGATGTAATAAGAATTCTCTTCTCTCTTCCGGTCCAGTGCGACTACCGCCGCTCGGTTTCTTATTTTCTTTTATTAATTTCTCTCTCCACTGGTCAGTGCGGACTCCTGCCGCTCTAGTTTCTTATTTATTTCAAGCTCTTGCATCATGTTTATATTTCCAAGCTTGCATAATCATATTTATATCTCAAGCAGATCACCTTAATTCGTGAATATAATAATATGGACCTGTACATCATGTTTAAATTTGAAGTCTTGCATATCATGTTTATAATTCCAAGTTATCATCTTATAAAGACAAGATTAAAATGAGGTTGCATAGCATGTTTATGATTCTAGTTATCACCTAAATCTATAAAGCTCAAGACTTGCTCCTTTTATCTTAAGTGAGAATTTTAATCGTGAAGATTCTATTAATATATAAATCGACCTCATAATTAAGGTAGGCCCAAAGTGATTTTAAATAACTACTGATTTAGTTCCATAATTTCTTTCAATTTTAACAAAAAGAATTAGTTTCTAAAAGAGTTTTAAGGCTTTGCAAAGATTTTACGGGAAACTAATATCTTATATGTACTTAAAATGTGATTTTAAGCAATTATGTGAGGTTCATGATTCAGCCACTGATCTAAGTTTAGTACTACTGTATGATGATGGTTTAATATGTTTGAAGTTGTGATAATCATGGTTTATTGTTGAGGAACGATTCTATGCATGTTAGAAATAAAACTAGCTTCCTAGAAAAACCGTAAAAGCAAGATTTCTAGAACTCTAGAAAATGAAATTTATGCGTTCTGTCCAGAACCTTTAGCAGCCCTAAGAACCAAGTTCTATTATGTTTAGATAAGGAAGAATGATTCATAATTGGTTTAGTAATTAATTTTAGCACCATAAGGAAAGCGGTAACGAAAGGGTTAAAAATGCAACTTTTAGCACGTAAAACCTTAAAGATAACTTGTTGCCTATGCTGTCCCATATAGTTTAATAATGTTCTTAAGGCTTATAATTAATGGTAATGATGATAATGAATCCTTTAGATGCATGATTAATTAGTTTGATAATTGAGGTTACCCGATTCTAAAGTTTCGGTTGTTTAAGACGGTTTTGGTAAGAATTTATGATGATGGTTCTTTGAAGTTTGAAATGATAAGTCTATGTAGTGATTTGATGCTTATTAAGTATTTGATATCATTGAATGATTCCCTGGCTTGCATGTTATAGTTGCTGTTGCAAACAATGAGAATGTTTATGCATCCTGATGATTATGAATTGAGAGTTATATTATGATATAACATGCAAAGATTTAATGGTGACTTAAACTTATGAGGAAATGATCCTTTGGACCCATCAGATTATAGGTGGTGAAAAGGTGATTCTTGCCCCCTAAACCGTTCTCTCAAAAGGGTAGAGTGGATTTTAACTTATCAAAAGGGATAAGTATATGCTAGTGACGACTAGTAAGGTATGAGCTCATAACCTAGATTACTCCCAAAAGGGTGGAGTATAGGGTGGCCCAGGAAAATGATGATGAAAGTAACTTTGAAATGCATTATGTGAATATGATGTTCTCTATGCATAGTATTTATGAGATGATGATGAGAAATATGATGTTCTGCTATGCATAGTATTATGAAATGATGATGAGGAATATGATGTGATTTTATGCATAAATATGTTATTATATAGGAAAGGAAAAGTTCATTATAAACATGACATGCTAAGTTTATGATATATTATAAGACGCATGATTAAAACCGACGAACCTCGGTAAAGTATATGAACTTAATAAATCAATCTTAGCATGCTCACTATTTCATAATAACCCCGAGGTTCTTGGGACGATGATGATGACACGATGCATATGAGGTGAGTACCTCCTGAGATTCTTTTATAAGTTTCTCACTCCCTCTTCTTTCTTTCCATCTCAACTTGTGACATCATGGTATGTAAAAATAGTAACCGACCCCCGATACTAGGCTATGAGCTCATACCTTAACTAGTCTTCACTAGTTCTTACTTATCTTCTTGATAAGCGAATCATAATCATAAAAATAACAATCCCGACTCCCAGAGTATGGGCGGGGACCTAAAAATCACCCATCATGGGACTTTCTTCCTTCTGAAACGCATCAAGGTTAAGACCAGTCACTTTGTTCACTTTGGCAGGCTGATGTCGATGCCCTCACGATTTTACCTTCTCCTCACCGTAAGGAGAAGTACATCTCAGTTATGAAACGCATCGTCTGGTTAAGCCAATGACATTGTCCGCTTCGGTATGGCTCCTCGACCATACCCCCAGGGTTTCCTTTCTCCCCACCATAGCAGGAGAAATGCGTCTCGCATGTCACATATAAATCATTATTTTCAAAAACTTTTCTCAACTCCTCAAATTTGACGGAAATTCGGCAGCATAACCACTATACTCCGAATTTCCTCAAATTTGAGTTATGCCACATAACTCAACAACACATGTTGTTCTCATGAAATATTTCAACCGAATAAATCCTTATCCTTAGGAGCATACCCCTCCTAACTCATTTCATATTTCTCATTCTCATTCTCATTCTTGTTCTCATACATAATGTATCACATTATCACAACATATCTCAAACACGCATATAGCCATATATATCATGTCATTAGCATATTCTCAACATCACAAGTATACCCACTCGGTCTCATACTCACATCACACCTTCTACCTCATGGTGTCTTATGCTTTGGCACTTACGGGTCTTAAACTTGTGTTCCAATTATCCTAACCTTCATTATGGATTTTTATAACACCTAAAGGATCATTACCTAAAATTTTCTCTAATGTTTATGATTTATTACATAACCAAACAGCTCTTGGTAATTTTGGGCAGAATTTTGCCTTATGATTAAAGGGTCCTAGAATCTTTGTCTTTGACCTTTTTCTAGTTCCGTCTTCGCCTAAGGCTCTATAATTAACTCCTAAACCAATTATGAGGGATTCCTACACATATCCACTAATTATAAACCATTTTCCTTAAGGCCAATTATGCTGGAATAGAATTACAAGTTTGTGCATTCTAAGTGTTCTAGAATTCACATTTTAAGTCCTTTTTAGTTACTTATTCTTCCCTAACTTCCCTAAATTATTCCTTGCTTCACTCAAATATAATTTTACAATTTTAACACCTTAGAACAAAGTTTATACAGTAGCCAAACATCAAGGGCAGAACGAAAGCATAAGCTTCGTAGAATCACATAATCACTTGATTTAAAAGCATATAAGTTGCTAGTTTCTCTTGGAATCATTTTAGGAACTCAAAACTCTTTTAGAAACCAATTAATCTCATTGAAATCATATAAATATGTGCTAGGTCAGTAGCTAAATTATTTAGCTCAAGGAATGGATTTAAAACATAAAACTTTGTTCATAAAGTTCCTTGAGTACATCTAAGCTTAGAAAAATTCCAAGACTTAGACTATGTGCACTTGTGATTAGATGAACTCTTCCAAGTCCATCATCATCATCAGAAGGCCGAAAATGGCATCCTTGAAATGCCTCCATTTTCTAAAACTTTATGCAAGATACTTTGGGAAGTCTTTGAGCTCTAGGATATTTAAGTGATGGCATAAACTTAAACATGATATGCACTCATTTTATTCTTCATTAGAAAGTAAAGTGAGAGCATAAAATAAATATGAGATGCAACCTCATTATTATCTTTAAAATTAAGTGATGACTTGAAATATAAACATGAAATGCAAGCTTGGAATTTAAACACGATAATGCAAGTCCATTTAATTATTCTTGAGAGTTTGGTGATGACATCAAAATAAACATGCTATGCAAGGCATAAACATAAACATGTGTGCAACTCATTTTATCTTAGCTAGAGCTCTTATAGGACTTTAAAGGAACATCACAACGTTAACCTAATATGTATCATAACAACATAAAGTGAGCTTTAGAGTTCTTGGTGTAACACTCTAGTAATTAACCAAATACACCTAGGTTGAATTGGATTAATGACTAGACTTTACTCTTTGCTTTGGTTCTTTCATCATATTTTGAAAATACTTAGTGAAATTACGAGCCATTTTTTTTACATAATTGAAATCGTGAGCCGCACATAACATAAACGATTAAGCGGTAGTAAAATAAGACATTTAAGAATCTAAATATATCATATTGGCTCCATCACATAACATCCATAATGCACATCACAACATATATACAATAACCTCACTCAAAAGGTGAGTTAAGTTCATACATCATATCTTACACCTTCACACCATAGGAAACTATTTATAAGGAAATTCATGCCCCTAAACTAGATAACCTTAAAAGCTGAGGAAAGCTACTCTAAAACTGGATGTATAACACTCTTAAGACTACTAAGAACTCTCTAGGGCCACTGTCTTGGAAACGGGGGAAGAAACCCGATCCACTGACGAGCTTCCTCGAAGGGGGCACACAAGATGCACCAGGCTGGGGTCGCATGGACGATCTTCTTGCTAACCTCGGCTGAACAACTGTTTCCTCACCCCTCTCTTACACGTGGGAGAGTAGGAGGGAGCTCAGAATAAGCATGAGTAGGAGGGTCCTCTGAAGGATCAGTTTCAGAATATCTCGTTCGTGGATTATACTCTGGAAAACCATGGACAACAGATGAGGCGGGATAAGAACGTAACATTCTTTCATCAAGTGGACGTGCATGTTCGAAAACCATTTCATCGCCATAGGGAGAAGTAGGAGAAAAATGATAACTAGGGACAGGATGTGCAAATGGACGACCTACGTAAATAAAAACACGAACCGAGCACCTTCCTTCAAAGTGATACGAATGATGCACCGGATCATAGTGGAATTCCCAAGTAGGGGTGTCAACGAACAGGACGAATGTCGCCATCTGAATTTGAAGACAATGACGGAAATAAAGGAAAGGGAGTGAGAATCTTACTAAAGAATTCTCAGGTAGGGTATCTCCTTCTACGGTGTCATCATCAAAGTCTCCAGGAATCTCGGGTTATTATAAAATAGTGAACATACGAAGATTAAATTTTAAGTTCAGAAAATACTTTTACCGAGATTCGGCCAATTTTAATTATGCGTCTTATAATGCATCATAATCTTAACATGTCATATTTATAATGAACTTTTCTTTTATCATTATATCATATTCCTCATCATCATCATTAATATAACATGCATAGAAGAACATCATATTTCTCATCATCAACTCATGTATGTTATGCACAGAAGAATATCATAATAGCTACACATGGACATGGTGCACATAATTTATTTCTTTAGTACCTTAGGTGACTTTAAAATCTTATCATCCTCATTATTTTCCTTGGGCCACCCTATACTCCACCCTTTTGGGAGTAATCTAGGTTATGAGCTCATACCTTACTAGTCGTCACTAGCATATACTTATCCTTTTTGATAAGTTAAAGTCCTGACTCTACCCTTTTGAGAGAACGGGTTAGGGGGCTAGAATCACCTTTTCACCACCTATAGTTTGATGGGTCCAAGGATCATTTTCTTATAAATTTTAAGTCACCAATAAGTCTTTGCATGTTACAACTCGCAATTCATAATAATTCTAACATTTTCTTATTTACAGTCTTATTCTGGAATAATATATATCAACTATAATCATGCATCTGGAGATTCCAGGAAAGAGAGGTGGGTCACAATGGACACACTTAAATACCAAATCTTTCCTTAGCCAGAATCTTTCCAAATTGCACTCTTAGTAATACACTTTCTTCCAGGTAACAAAATATGTCCTTATTTCATGCATAAGTTTTCATTGTTTGCAACAGCAACTATAACATACAAACCAGGGAATCAATCAATGACACCAAATTCTTGATAAGCATCAAATCACATTTTAAGTACACATAAAATTACTAGCTTCCCATAAAATTCTTACAAAGTTTTAAAACTCTTTTAGAACTAATTCTTTTTGTTAAACTTAAAAGAAGTCATAGGACTTTAGGCCTAACTTAACCATGGGACCGATTTATAACTTGAAAGAATGTTCATAGTTAAATCTTTCACTTAAGATAAAAGGAGCAAGTCTTGAGCTTTAGAGATTTAGGTGACATCTTAGAATTATTACCATGCTATGCAACCTTATTTTAATCTTATCTTTATAAGGTGATAGCTTGGAATTATAAACATGATATGCAATTCCATTTCTTTATCTTTAAGATTTAAGGTGATGACTTGAAAATTAAACATGATGCAAGAACTTGTAATATAAACATGATGCAAGAAACTGAGCGGCGTAATCCGCATAGGACCAGGGAGAAGAATCTTAAGCAACCAGAAGCGGTAGTCCGCATAGGACCGGTGAGGAGAAGAGAATTACATTTTTTTTTAAGCTCCAATTCTCAAGACTTCTTAAAGAATAAATTCTTTAACTCCAATTATCTCATTTCTTCGCTTATGATTCATAGGCAAGTCTTTGAGCTCTAGGATTTTTAGGTGATGACATAAAATAAACATGCCATGCATTGATTCTTTTAGCCATTATAAAATAAAGTGAGAGCATAAAATAAACATGAGATGCAACTTCTTTATTATCTTTAGAGATTAAGTGACAACTTGAAATTTAAACATGAAATGCAAGCTTGAAATTTAAACATGAGATATGCAAGTTCATTTATTTATTCTTGAGAATTTAGTTATGACATAAAATAAATATGGCTGTGCAAGACATAAACTTAAACATGGATGCAAGTTCACTTGATCTCTTTACTAGAGCTCCTTCAAGACTTTAAGAAAATTATGATTTCAACCCAATATATGTATCTTAGCAAGACAAAGTAAAAAAATACATATTTCATATTCAAACCTCAAGATAAAAACATTATTCTTTAAAGTTTTGCATTAAATGGAATGTTCAAGCTTTAGAGGCCTAACTTGTGATGGATTTACAACCCATATTCAAGGTCCTCATCATCAAGCCATCATTTCATTCCTTCCTAGGCCATTTGGCCGAAACCATTTGGAAACTAGTGAAACCTTCAAGTTTTAGAGATCTAACTTGTGAAAGCTTTGCAACCAACACTCAAGAATCTCATCATCAAACCATGGTCTCATCATAAGCTAGGCCATATGGCCGAAATACTTTAAAAAGAAAGGAAGAAGAAACTGAAAATGAAAACTTAAAAGAAAGCTCATGAAAACATCATTTTTGAGCTAGAAACATAACTTGTCTTAGCATAAAATGAACTTAGAAACACCTCCCTACCTAATTTGATTTGAAAGAAAGGAAGAGAACTTGGTTTCCTTGAGTGAAATGAAGCAAAATATCCTTGAAAAGCTGAAGGGAGAATTCGGCCAAGAGAAAAAAAGAAAGAAAGCTTTTGGTGCTCCTAAGACTAGAATTTGTGTAAGTTATGAACTAAGCATCTAAACTATCTTCAAGCATGCCTATTTATAGAGATTTTGCAGCTCATAAATGGACAAAGGAAGGAAGGAAATCTGACCAAAAATTAGAGAAAAAAAATAAGGAAGAAAAATCATTTTGTTTGGTGGCTTAAAACATGGAATCATGTTTCCATGTTTTCATGATTCTTTGTTTTCATTCTTTGGATTTTTGTGTAATAATTTTCTGACTTATTACTCAATAATTTCGGCCATTACAGCCTTGTGGAAGAGGATTTTGTGTGTTCCATGTATTATTTAGGTGTAGGCAAGGTATTCATGCAATTTAGAGAATTTACGGTTAAGGGCTTAAGTGAATTACTAAGCAATTTGGGTGTTTTAAGCAATTTTAGGTTCTAATCAATCTAAATAAATAATTTTGACTCTAGATTAGTAATTAGAATTTAATAAGCTTTAATTTGAGCCTAATATTGTTTAGGTTTCGTTAGACAAATCGAAAATCTCAAAATTTGCAAAACTGCACGACAGGGGCAAAAACGATAATTTAACCCAAAACTCCTGGGACCATCGGACTTAACCAAGGGTCATTCATAACTTAAAAACACCTTTTAAAATATTTTAGTGAGGTTCGGACTAAGTCGGCACACAATCGAATTTAAACGGCCGCATGGGCGTTTTGGTCATTTCGCGTCGGAACTCAAAATTGAGATTCTTCTCTATTAACACACATAGCACAAACAATCCTTTATTATCCTCAAAACATCCCCTTGAGGACGGGTGGGGCCCACGATCCTCATTTTCAGTAAAATAACCTCAGGGGCATTTTGGTCATTTTACACATACAGAAAATCGGGGTTTGCAATGCTTGTACGAATTGCTCCTAACTTCTCTTCTAACGTTATATTCCTTTATTGAGAATTGTTTGGTCTCAAATTTTATATAATATTTACCTATGGTAATTTGGTAATTTCTAATGACAGTAAAGATTACAGTAAAAATTGGGCGTTACATTACTCCCCTCCTTAAAAAGAATTTCGCCCTCGAAATTCGTTACTTGAGAATAGCTCGGGGTATTGTGCTTGTATATCTGATTCAGCTCCCATGTAACTTCTTCGGTTTCACCTCGTCCCCATGCTACTTTGACCAAAGGTACGACCTTATTTCTTAACTACTTAACTCCTTGGTCAACGATTCTCGTGGGTGATAAGTTAAACGTTAGGTCATCTCTTAATTGTACATGTTCTGCTCTAGTACATGACTTGGGTCAGAATGATATTTCCTTAACTGGAGACATGGAAAACATCATGAAGGTTGGCAGACTCGGGGTAAGGCTATACGGTAGGCTACGGATCCTACTTTGTTAAGGATTTCAACGGCCAAGAAATCTTGGGCTCAATTTCTTTACTTTCATTGCTCGTCATATGCCTGTGGTGGGGTGATTTAGGAACACATGGTCCCTTCTTGAAAATCTAGCGGTTTTCGCCGCTTGTCCGCATAGTTTTCTGCGACTTTCAAGTAAGAATTTTATCCCTGATTTTCTTAATTTGTTCCGTTGTTTCCCTCAATATCAGTTCCGAGTAGACTTTGCTCTCCGGGCTCATACCAACATAGAGGTGATTGACACTTCCGTCCATAGAGGGCCTCGTATGGTGCCATACCGATACTTGCATGATAACTGTTGTTATATGCAAACTCAATAGTGGCAAGTACTTATCCTAACTCCCTCTTTGATCTAAAACACATGCCCTCAACATGTCCTCCAAAGTATGGATAGTTCTTTCAGATTGACCGTCCGTTGGGGGTGATAAGCCATGCTAGACACAGCTTTGAACCAAACGCCTTCTGAAAGGCTCCCCAAAACCGTGACGTGAATCGCGGATCTCGATCGAGATTATTGTTGACGGTACTCCATGTAATCTTACTATCTCCTGTATATAACTGTGCTAACCTATCCAAGGAATAAGTTACTTTAATAGGTAAAAGTGGGCTGACTTAGTCAACCGATCCACGATTACCCATATGGCATCATGATTCGCTTGGGTCCTCGGTAGTTACAAAATCCATGGAGATACTATCCACTTCCATTCAGGGATCGCAGAGGTTGCAACATTCTAGAAGGTTTTTGGTGTTCAATCTTCACTTTTTGACACACCAAGCACTTATTCACCCATGTGCACACATCCTTCTTCAATCCTGGCCACCAGAACATCTTCTTCAAATCTTGATACATCTTGGTGGCACCCGGATGAAGGGTAAAATGGCTCTTATGGGCTTCCTCCAAAATATCCTTTCGGAGGTCACCACTAGCAGGTACACATATACGACCTTCAAACCTCCATAAACTATCATTCCCTTGGGTAAAACCTTTCAACTTATCAGCTCTTATTGCCTCTATGGTCTCTTGAAATTCTCTATCTTTCCTTTGGGCTTGAGCAATTCTTTCCTTGAATTCACTCGTCACACTAAGGTGACAAGCTCTTATGCCCTTAGTGGTCAAGGTCATCCCTAAATTTAGGTCTCTAAACCTCAATTAACTCAACTTCCTTCACCATCAAACGGGACACTTGTAAGGATTTCCTACTTAGGGCATCAGACAACATTAGCTTTACCTGGATGATAGTTTAACCCGAAATCATAATCTTTTAAAAACTCCATCCACCTTCTTTGCCTCATGTTTAGCTCTTTTTGATCAAAGAGATATTTCAAACTCTTGTGATCGAAAACACCTCAAACCTCACTCTATATAAATGATGTCTCCAAATCTTTAGAGCAAACACGACGAGCGGCTAACTCAAGGTCATGGGTGGGGTAATTTGCCTCATGCGGCTTGAGTTGTCTTGATGCGTAGGCCACCACTTGCCTATTTGCATCAGTACACAACCCAAACCTTTTCTCGAAGCATCACAGTACACTTCAAAAGGCACATTGGGGTCGGGTAATACTAAAACGGGGTTGAGGTTAGCTTGTGTTTCAGCTCTTGAAAGCTCTTCTCACACTCGGGGGTCCATGAAAAGGGGTGTTTTTCCTAATTAGCTTGGTCAGGGTAGGGAAATCCTGGGAAAATCCCTTGATAAACCGACGGTAATAACCAGCTAAACCCAAAAAGCTCCTTACTTCATTCCGTGGTTAGTCTTTCCAGTTCACCGTTTCCACCTTACTAGGATCTACAGCAATTCCTTTCTTAGATACTACATGCCCTAAAAATTGTACCTCATCTAACAGAATTCACACTTAGAAAGCTTGACATATAGTTTCTTTTCCTTCAAGATCTCTAGTACTATGGTTAGGTGGCGTCCATGCTCCTCGTGGGTCTTAGAGTAGATGAGAATATCATCTATGAAGACAACCACAAATTGATCTAAATAGGGTCTAAAGATCCTATTCATGTAATCCATAAAAATGGCTGGAGCATTGGTTAATCCGAAGGACATTCCTCCAAACTCAAAATGGCCGTATCGATACGAAAGGCCGTTTTCGGTATATCTTCATCTCTTACCCTAATCTGGTGGTAACCTAACCTCAAATCAATCTTAGAAAACACTCCTGCACCTCTAAGCTGGTCCATCAAGTCATCTATCCTAGGCAAAGGGTATTTGTTTTTCACCGTCACTTTATTCAATTGCCTATAGTCAACACACATCCTCATACTTCCATCCTTTTTCTTCACAAACAACACGGGGCTCCCCAAGGTGACATACTAGGTCTGACAAACTTTTTCTCCAATAAATCCTCCAATTGAGCTTTCAACTCGGTCAACTCTAATGGGGACATCCTGTATGGGGCTATGGATATGGACATATGTAACATCCCCTCCTGCTTTATGGATTGCCAACTGTCCCACAAACCAACACAGTCTTTCGTGCTTGTCCTCACTCACATGCTTCCTGGGAAAACTTCCAGGAGGTCACCCATCCAAAATTACCCAAGTCAAGCACGCTTACTGGAGTTCTTTCATGATGGGCTACCAAAAGAAAGATGCATCTTTGTGGCATAGGTAGTACCAATCAATTCATATAAGCCCTCCTTAAATGTATAGTCCCATACCTATACGACTAGATCCCTCTCATTCGGGTGTGTAATCGGTTCATTCATGTACCCCTCCGCTGGAGGCGAGCTCCTTGTCCGTGCCTCTTGGCGATCACTCCCTGCCTCGTCCGGGCGTTACATGCCCACCAGCTTCCGCTTGGTTCGTCCCAGAACCACACGTCCTGGGAGAGGTGCAGGCTCTAATACCATTTGTAACATCCCCTGCTGCTATGGATGGAACGTCCCACAAACCAACACAGGTCTTTTCAACGTGCTTTGTCCTCACTCACATGCTTCCTGGGAAAACTTCCCAGGAGGTCACCCATCCCAAAATTACCAAGTCAAGCACGCTTAACTGTGGAGTTCTTTCATGATGGGCTACCGAAAGAAAGATGCATCTTTGTGGCATAGGTAGTACCAATCAATTCATATAAGCCCTCCCTAATTTATAGTCCCATACCTATGAGGTCGGATCCTCTCATCGGGTGTGTAATGGTTCATTCATGTACCCCTCCGCTGGAGGCGAGCCGCTCCTTGTTAATGCCCTCTTGGCGATCACTCCCTGCCTCGTCCCGGGCGTTACATGGTGGTAATGTAACACCCTGAAATTTATTTAAAAATTAATTTAAACTTTAGTAGTCATAATTTTAAAAATCTAATAGTTTAGCAATGATGGATCGCCCAACGAAAAAAAAAAAAAAAAAAAGGCGGGTGAATGGTAACCCCTGGGCCCAGCAGGTCGACGCTGAAACCCTAGATTTGGGCCCAGAGGTGCCGAAATTAGGAAAACATGGGAATAAGGTTAGAAATAGGTGGGAATGATAATTTTATACTTAAAATTAATTTTCGGGCAATATCGGTTTAATCGGTACGGTGTTTACCGTTCGTAAGATTTCGGTGTGTGATTTTTAACACCGAAAGACACTTCCATCACTACAACTAAATAATACCCACCTAATCAAGACATGTGGAAGGCCAAGATTTAATCTTGGAATCCAAGATCAAATCCTAGTCATCCATCATTGCCTTGTCACCTAAATGATCATTACTTTGTTAAATATCTTCATTTTATTTATTAAGCAAGCCTAGTCACAAATTCTTCTCCTCCAAGCCAAACAATTTCGTGGCCAGCAAGAGGAAGAAGAGAACAGCCACCATTTTTATTTCCTTGAGCTTGTTCTTGAGTTCCAAGCCCAAAAACTCCAAGCTAGAGTTGTTGGATCATCAAAAGTTCTTCACTAAACTTGTTCTACACCTCAAACTCCAAACATCTAACCGATTAAAATTTCAAAACCTCATCATATTCACCTCATCCATCACTGATCAGAGGAGGGTTTGAAGGTGTTTTGGGAGTCTTGGAGTGAAGGACTCTCATCTTGGAGCAAGCTAGAGACAAAGAGAGACTAGCCTTCAAGAGTAGGGTTTTCTGCTGCCTTTTTTGTGGAATTTTTCAATTCTTTTTTGGCTTGCCCTAATTCCGAAAATTTTGATGATTCTGATGGTTAACATATTGATATTGATGTATGAATTTTTGTGTTGTGTTTGGATGATTTTAAAATGGGTTTTCTCTCAAGTGAAATTGGAACTAGGTTGCTGGACTGGATTCTGTTCTCTAATCAGAATTTCTCACGAATTTTCTGGAAAATTTGTGGGTGGTTTCATGAGCCATGAAAATTATATGTTGTAGTTAAGCCCTTAAACTAAATACACGAATTTTCTTGGGGTTAATTTTAAGGTTTGATGCCTCAAAAAAATTAGGAACCGAATTGTAACTGCTGCTGTCTAAACTATTGAGACTGAAGTAACAAACTTGCCCGAATTTTTAATCATAGCAATTGATTAAGATATCTCCTGAAATTTTTACACAAGACTAATAACATGTTGAAATACCTCTGTGAATTTTCTTGTACCTTGATTCCATCGAATTCTAGGGTTAAATATTCTGAGAACACAAGTCTGGACTATGAATTTGTGACTTCTGACCAGATTTGCCTATTTTATTGAAGTGGTTATATAACTCTGACTGCCCTGAAATTTTTACAGGTTGTTTTAGACACATTGAAGTGTCATGTGAAATTTTCCTTAAGGTTGGAATGGTTGTTTGGTATGGTAATAAATTGTTGTGCCTGGAACCAATTTCTTCCAGTATAATGAGATGTAGGAATGGCTGAAATTCTATGATAGTATGTGCATATCTTCGTGTATGTTTGAAACATATGGGAAAACAGAAACAAGGCTTAGAAAGAATTGAGAGGGAAGGCAAAAAGAAGGACTTCCCTAGAAAAGTTATGAGTCGATAGACGTATCGGCTAGGCATAGACCTCTGAGTGATCTGGAAATGGAAAAAATGAAGTTCGGTGATCTCGAATAGGAATGAGCTCATGTCCTAGCAATCTATGGTCCTCTGTGAAATTGTGAAGTGTGAATGTATCTCTCTATGAGAATAAGCCTTCCCTATGTTGAGAAAGTTGAGAAAGATATGAGGAATGGAGTTCCTGTTGTACATATTATTACTCGATCGATTATGGTGATATTATCCTTAGTTCCCGGCCTACGGGTTTTCAAGATTTCTGTGTATGATTTTGTATGAATATTGTATATGCATGAATTGCTTATGCCTACTGTGTGTAGTATATGGGGAAACTACCTCCTGAGAATTTTATAATATTCTCACCCCTATGTGTTTGTTTCAATGTCGCCTCCAGGTTAAGCCAGGGGATGGGATCCTATGCAAAGGAGTGTAGGATTGCTGGAGTATAGCAGTTACTATTTTATTCTGTTGTACTTAGTGAAATGAGTATGTATGTAAATGTATTAGAATAGATATGTACTAAAGCTCATAGAGGAGCTTCCTTATGTATTTTTAGTTGTATGATTAATAAACTTGATGTTTACTTGTAAGATGTTTTAATAGAATTATGCTTAGTTATCTCGTACGTAAATCAAGCTCGTTATAGATAATTAGAGGTCCGCTAATTAACAAGTAACATCTCTCGAGTATGATATCATAGCTTAAGAATGGGGTTGTACTTGGAGGATGTACAACCTGCACTTGGAAGCAATTCTATGGAGAACTCTATCTCTCTCTTGGGGGAAACTCTAGTATCTCATCTGGAAATACTTTAGGATAATTTCTTACTATTCGGTATCTCATCGATACTTTGCTCAAAATCTACATCACTAGCGGCTAGGAAAATATAACCTTTACTCTCACCCTTACTAAGTATTCTCCAGCAGTTATGTAAAGACTTATGGGTTTCTTAGGTCTAATGGGAACAGGAAGAAAAGTAATGGTTTTCTCATAGGTTTAGGACACGGTTGATTTCAAGCCAATCCATGCCAAGAATCACATCTAAACCTTGCATGGGTAAGCAAATGAGATCTAAAACAAATGATCTATTTATAACAAAATGGCAATCTAAACAACATTTACAAGTCCTAACGGGTTTTCCAGGAGGGGTAGAACAATAAGGTCAAAAGGAAGCTTATATGCAAGTTAAGGGTTTTAACACACGAGTGGGAGATAAAAGAATGGGAAGCGCCAGAATCATACAGGACAATTAAGTTTCTACCATACATATTACACTTACCTTCCACGAGATTTCGTGATTTTGTCGTTTCTTCAACATTAACGGTGAATACCCTTCCTTGGTATTCCGGCTTGCGATTGGGGGTTGGCGGGTTCCTTTCTCTGCATTCTCTGAGTAATGACCTGGTTTCACAGGTAGCACACGTTTGTTCGGCTTTACATGGCATGCTCCCATGATTCTTGCCACACTTGGGACATTCCATGGATGACACGGATCGTGAAGGTGCCGCTGGACCTCTTTGTGGTGCTTTCCCTTTATTGTTATTATTGTTGTTGTTGCGATTGTTGTTGGGATTATTATAGCGGTTGTTGTTGTTGTTCGGTCTTCCTTGATGAAAGTTCCTTTGTGGCACTTGTGATCTTGATTGATGTGGAAATGGAGGTCGATTTTGCCTCTTGAACTTGTTGACCTTGAGGTGTCAGCTTTTTGATGATATTCAGACTTTGAAGTACCCAGCTTCTCCTGCCATTCTTCAATGATGCGGCATTTGTTGACTAAGGTAGAGAAATCCCTGATTTCCAAGTGCGCACCTGCCACATTAAGTCTCCTTTAACCCTGACTCGTATTTAATGCATTTCCAATACTCATTGAGGGTTACCTTGGTACATCCTTGAGAACTTAATGAGTTCCTCAAATCTGCAGGATATGAGCCACATTCATATTCCCCTGGACAAGTTGCATGAATTCAATGTCCTTAGCATTTCTAACTGACTCGGAAAGTACTTCGTAAAAATGGACCTTGAATAATTCCCAATCAATGTCCACTTCGGTTGCCTCCAGGTTCCGAACACCATCCACCAAAGCCGGCATCACCTTCAAGCATGTGGGTGGCAAGAGTGACCTTCTGCTCCTCGGAACATGGAACTACAGCAAAGACCTTCTCAATATTCCGAATCCATTCATCTGCTACATTAGGATTCAGGGTCCCCTTGAAAACAGGTGGATTTTCGTACGAAATTCCCGAAACGAGCATGTTCGGGAATTTCATGTCCTGATTTATATTAGCTTGACGATCCTATCCATCCGTTCCATCATCATTCTCATGGTCCTTGCTACATCGCGAAGTGCTTCAGCGGTCTTATTATCTTGGTTATTCTGTGCGCGTTCCTAGCTGTGTTGTCGTCGTGCCATTGGTCCCTATACACACAAAACAGGCAACACTGAGGTGATCAGGCCCAATACCAAATGAAATCTTTGAAAGAGATGAAAGGAAGCTTTGTTTTCTTAATGAAATGAGAAGGAAATCCTCTTGAAACCTGAGGAAGAATTCGGCCAATGTGAGAGAATTTGAGAGGAAATGAGAGAATTTTTTGCAAGAAGTGTGAACTTAGCAAATGAACCAAAATGTAACAAGGTTCTTCGAGGCTTGGTATTTATAGAAATTTTCAACATTGAGGCTTCAAAGGGGGAGGAGGAACCGGCGCTATTTTAGAGAGGAGGAGGGAGGAAATATCTCTTACAAAGGCATGGTTGTAAGTATGGTTGAAGGCATGGTGAGGCATGACTTAAAGCATGGTGTAGGCATGGTCTTTGGAGTGTAAATGAGTCAACACATGATGGGCAAATGGGGGAGGAGTGGCCGGCCACTTAAGGCCAAGAGAGAGAGAATTAGTTCATCTAATTGTGGGTTAATTATGTGTTTAGGTGTTTCTTTGATTAAGGTTTTGATTAGGAAAATTTAAGAATGCGTTTAGGTGAGGTAATTGGGTAATTAAGAATGTCAAGACTTGATTAGAGAGTGGTCATACTAGATTAACAAATTAAATTCATTTTCTTAGTCAAATGAGGTATGGCACAATTCCTTAATTTAAGGAATTGGAGAGAAAATACTATTCAAGATTCCATGACTAGGAATCTTGAATTAAAGAATGCAATTAGAGTTTATCCAAGCAATCTTAGGTTCTAATTAACCTTAATAAATTATTTTGACTCTAGATTAATTATCGAAATAAATTAATCTTTGATTAGAGCCTAATATTGTTTAGGTTTGCTTAATTACATCATTAGGCTCACTGTATACCTTAGGGGCAAAATGGTAATTTTGCACTAAACTGCTGACCTTTTGAGCAACTAAACATCAAATACCACTCAAAAATATCATTCCAAACTTCCTGGAAAAGTTTCGGGCTCAAACGCACCTTTTACCCACGTAAAACGCTGCAAATGATGATAGTAGATGTGTTAATTTTGGTAGTAGATGTGAATGATGATAAAAATCACTTTTATAAAAAAGATGTTGAGTGATACTTGTCGGATTTTCAAATTTCTTGCGGACATGTATGGTCACGATTTTTCCGGGCATGTTGTAGTCATTTTTATGAGCTGAAAAAATTTATATGTTCAAGTCAACATCTTGGAATAGTCCCATGAATTTTCTTGGGTTCTGATTTTGAGTAAACTGCTTTAAAAAAATCAGTAACTAAAATTGTATAGATGCTGCATGACTATTGAACCTGAAGCAATAAAATTATCCATTTTATTACCATAGCAAATGATTGATTTAATCTTTGAAATTTTTACAGGAAGTGAATAACACATGGAACTATTACTGTAAATTTTATTGTGAGTTAGTTCAATCATTTTATAGGGTTAAAATTGAGAACCCTGGCCTGATCTATGAATTGGTGGTCTCCAACCACTAAATTTGTACAATTTCCTTGAGGGTTTGATAGCTCTAGTTGTGTTGAAAATTTTACAGGGCCTCCTAGACACATTGAAGTGTCATGGGGAATTTTTGTGGCCCTTGAACCGACCATTTGATAGGGACATTAAATATTGGTACTGAAATGATAAATCTGCCCAGGTGCTGAAAAGGTGAAAATGCCTTAAATTAATGATAATGTAGTATATAGTTCAAGTATCTGTATATAAATGCATACTAATTGTTTTAGAGATTTGTTCACAAGGCATGAATGAGACTCCAATGTGATTGAATACCTACATGTATGGTAAGCATGCCTTTGAATAAGAGAAAATAACATGATGCAATTATATGAGAGAAGAGAATGTATAAATTTCACTTGTACATGTTTTAACATATGGGGAAAAGCAGAGACGAGGCTTATATGGGTTGAAGGGAAGACAAGAATAAAGACTTCCCTAGAAACTTTATGAGTTGGAGACGTATCGACTAGGAATAGACCTATGTGTGATCCGAAATGGAAGAAAATGAATTCCGATGATCAGAGAGGAATGAGCTCATATCCTAGCAGTCTATTGTCCTTTGTGGAATTGTCTAACAGACACCTCTTGATGTGATATTAAGCCTTCCCTATGTTAATAAAAAGAGAAAAATGCATGGAAAGGGATTCTATGGTTCCAAATAGCAATGCATAATTCATTACTGGAGTTACATCTTGGTTTTGCATAATGTACATACTTTTGTATTGATGCTTATAATTGTTGCATGAATGAACTTATTATTGATTTTTGCATCGTATTCTGGGAATTACCCTACTGAGAATTTTATAATATTCTTACCCTAGTTGCATGTACTTGTATTACTCAGATTAGCAGATGCCGTCCATAGTGCTCTTCCTTGACTTGCACAGTGGGTGTGGTATTATGACCCAGCACTAGACTCCTTGTATGGTATAGGTCATTCCCAATTTCGTGTGTACATACTCTTTGGCCGTTTCTCCAGTGCATTCCCTCTTCCTGGTGAGTTGGACTCTCTTTCCTTACGATAGTGTGCCCCTTCACATGGTACACCCAGAGGTTTTTGACATCCTGGTCGCTCCACCAGCACCTCCTCCAGCAGACACACCTGCCTTCATCACCATCCTCAGTCACACATTGAGGGTCCTGATTCCCTGGGGAGGCGAGGCTATCATACCGATGGTCAACGGCTTTTGGAGGAGGACGTGAGGCTTCAGGACCTTTGGCTTGTATTCAGTAGTAGTGTAGTATTAGGACTTTCTCAGCCTGAGAGTGATGTATTATTAGATGTTTGGTTGTTGTATTTATGTGATTTTGTTGGACCGAATATTTGAGCAGGCTAAGCTCTTAGGCAATGGCAAGTCCTTTTGATATGAGTCCCTGACTTTCTTAGGTGCTGATTAACCGATTGCTATCCTGATGTACATATTATATACTCAAAGATTATGTGCATATATGTGAATAATCCTCTTGCTACATGTACGTCTAAATTGCTTTATTTTACTGTTTCACCTAGTTTAATTTATGAACACAAATAATACTCTTAGTTACTCTATTAATGCTCGAGTAAAATATGGTAATTAGGAGGGTGTTACATTATGGTATTAAAGGACTATCCATTAGCCTGAGGATTGGACTGACTATGCTTTCTAGTAATTGTCATGCATTATGATGGATATATGTATATTTGTGTTTGTATGACTCGGTTAGAAATGTTGTAGGTTCCTGCCACACTTGGATTGGTATTGAGCCTGATCAACTCAATATTTTGTTTGGTGTGACAGGAATCAATGACTTCAAATTGGAAAATTAGGAACGGAGTAGGAAATGATGAATACCTTTCGTGAAATGCCGGCAATAAGAGAACAAGCTATCATTGCTAATCGAATGATGGAAAGACTGAACGCAATGAGGAGCAAAACTGGCTGGTAACCCTGAGGGAACGAAGGGGATGTGGAATATCATAAATTTGCTCAGTTTCAAAAAATCCCCCACCATTTCGAGGAGCCTTCAATCCTTGCGAGAGAATGGATTAGGCGATGGAAAGATTTTCTCAATTCTACCCTATATAGAGATTCAAAAGGTGGCTTTTGCCACCCATATGCTAGAAGCGGATGCGGAATTTTGGTGGGTTGGCACCAGGGGATTATTTAAAGCTTCCCAAACTAAAGTCACCTTGGATATCTTCAAAGAGGCTTTCTACCATAAATATTTCCCGCTTCTATGAGAAATGCAAAGGAGTTACAATTCATGGCTCTTAAACAAGGACCTATGAGTGTGGAAGTATACCGCCAAATTTGAAGAGCTATGCAAATTTTCTATGATTTACCAATGTGACCCAGATGAGGCTTGGAAATGCATGAAATATGAAGTGGGTCTACGTGAAGACATAGAAGCAGTTGTAAGCCTCTTGGAGATCGAGACTATCCTACTTTGGTGAATAAGTGTCGCGTCCAGGAGTTGAACAAGAAGCTTGCTAACCTCAAGTATGCACAGAGTAATGCCAAGAGGGGACTAGTACCCCAAGGTCCCCATTCAAGCCTGTAAACCAGCGCCAGGGAAGATTTCCACCTACTACCAACAACAACAATAGAGGGAAGCGCTTCAATCCCAAGACGGACATAAGACGAGAGTGCCTAAATGTGGGAAATATCACGGGAACGGCCTTGTCTGGACAACACAAATTGTTTGCTTTCTGTGGAAATCGGACACAAGATTTTCGAATGCCCCAATAAGAAAGGTCAATAGTCCCCCTAGGCCACAACAACAAGGGCGTGTTTTATTGTGAGTACCAGAAGCTTCTTAATCTACCGATCTGATTCGAGGTAAGTGTGAAATAAATGGTAATATCCTAGATGTATTGTATGATTCGGTGCCACTCATTCTTTCATATCTTATGATTGTGTACAAAGGTTAGGATTACCTGTCCGAGTTACTCTATGATCTTCTTGTATCCACTCCTACTACGGGTCCTATTAGGGCTTGTTATGCATGCTTGAACCTCTGCGGTACCCAATTATGTTCTTCTACATTGTCCAACTAGAACGGCTGTGTTCCTCCCTTCATCGTCTTCTATTCTTATGGTTCCTCTTTCTTTTTACTTAGACCTAGTGACACCTAACCCTAGTAAGGTGAACCGTCGAGAATATGTTCTTTCTCAGCTAGTGAAGCTGAAAAGTAACCATGAATGAATATGATTCCAGTGGTGAGGGAGCATCAGATGTGTTCCCAGATGATATCCAAAGTTTCCACCTAAGAAGGAGATTGAATTCTCCATTGAACTAGTCCAGGGACAGGTCTATCTCAATTGCTCCTTATAGGATGTCACCCTTGGAGTTGAAGGAATTAAAGTCATAGATAGAAGAGCTATTAGGGAAGCATTTCATTAGACCAAGTGCCTCTCCATGGAGGGCCCCTGTTCTTCTGTAAAAAAAAAGGATGGGGGCATGAGACTTTGCGTAGACTATAGGCAATTGAACAAAGCAACGATCAAGAACAAGTACCCTTTGCCAAGAATTGAGAATCTTATGGACCAATTACGTGGCAAAAGTTTTCTCAAGATTGATATTAGATTAGGTCATCAGATTTGAGTTCGGGATGAGGATATCCCAAACTGCTTAGGACTCGATACGGGCATTATGAGTATAGCGTGATGTCTTTTGGGTTGACCAATGCTCCCTGTATTCATGGATTATATTAACCAAATCTTCCACCCTTACTTGGATAAATTTGTAGTTGTCTTTATAGACGATATACTTATCTATTCAAGGACCAAAGAAGAACAAGCGAAGCATTTTAGGATTGTGTTACAAACCCTAAGGGAGAGGAAGTTATATGCTAAGTTGTCAAAATGTGAGTTCTGGATGGAAAAGGTTATATTTCTTGGCCATGTGGTATCATGAGAAGGAATCTCGTAGACTAGCAAAGAGAATCAGGTCTCTTTTGGGGACGAACCAACCACAGTGATTGATTTTGAGTTTTGAGGTTAGCTGGATACTACAGACTATTTATCATGGGCTTTTATCAGATAACCTTACCTTTGATGAAGTTTGTAACACCCTAATAATTAACCCAATACACCTAGGCAGGATCTGATTAATTACTAGACTTTACTCTTTGCTTCAGTTCCTTAATCATGCTTTGAAAATACTTAGTGAAATTACGAGCCATTTTTTTTTTAACATAATTGAAAACGTGAGCCCGCTTAACGTGAAGGATTTAGCAAAATTTAAAAGACACATAGGAATTTACAAACATCACATCATAATATATTGGCTCCATCATCAGCATCCATAATTACATATCATATAGATATTTTGCCTACCAGAGAATAAGACTAAGTGTAGGCAATCTAATAAAACATAAATAATATATGGATGGAAGGAAATCCATTAATGGCACCTAGTAATAACACTTCAGGGATAGGGATAGATATCTGAAATATACGAGTGAAACTAGCAGGATTCAAGTTCACCCTGAAGCCTCAATGTGATTCACGAACGCTTCCTTCTATTTTTGAAGACGATATGGAAAGAAAAATAGAGGAGTGAGAAACTTATAAAAAGAATCTCAATAGGGTACTCACCTCATGATGCATTGTGTCATCATCATCGTCCCTAGGAACCTCTGGGTTATTATGAAATAGTGAGCATGCTAAGATTGATTTATTAAGTTCAAAAATATACTTTACCGAGGTCGTCCTTTTAATCATGCGTCTTATAATGCATCATAAACTTAGCATGTCATGTTTATAATGAACTTTTCCTTTCATATATAATAACATAGTTATGCATAAAATCACATCATATTCCTCATCATCATTTCATAATACTATGCATAGCAGAATATCATATTTCTCATCATCATCTCATAAATACTATGCATAGCAGAACATCATATTCACATAATGCATTTACTTAGTTTCTTAGGTGACTTAAAGTTACTTTCATCATCATTTTCCTGGGCCACCCTATGCTCCACCCTTTTGGGAGTAATCTAGGTTATGAGCTCATACCTTGCTAGTCACCACCACATACTTATCCCTTTTGATAAGTAAAAATTCCCTCTACCCTTTTGAGAGAACAGACTAGGGGGCAAGAATCATCTTTTCACCGCCTATAGTTTGACGGGTCCAAAGGATCATTTTCTCATATATTTTGAGTCACCTTTAAGTCTTTGCATGTTATATCATAATACAATTCTTCATTCATAATCATCATAACATTTTCTCATTTATAGTCTTATGCCGAAATAATATATACCAACTGTAATCATGCATCTGGAGATTCCCAGGAAAGAGAGGTGGGTCACAATGGACACGCTTAAATACCAAATCTTTCCTTAGCCAGAATCTTTCCAAATTGCACTCTTATACACTTTCTTAGGACAGAATATGTCTTTATTTCATGCATAAGTTTTCATTGTTTGCAACAACAACTATAACATACAAACCAGGGAAGCAATCAATGACACCAAATTCTTAATAAGCATCAAATCACAATTTAAGTACACATAAATTACTAGCTTTGTAACGTATTTCTCCTGTTAGAGTACAAATGACCGAAATGCCCTGAGGTCATTTCTACCGAAATTAAAGGACAGTTGCCCGCAACCCTCGAATGGGTAAACTCGATGTTTGAAGGGGATTATGCTGTTATGAATGATATCGAGGGGAAACCTCGTTTTCTAAACTTCGGCTCAAAATGACCAAAATACCCCTCTGTGTCTACACGGGTAAAAGATGCCGTTTGAGCCCGAACTTTTCCAGGAAGTTTAGAATGATGTTTATGAGCAATGTTTGATGTTTAGTCTGCTGAAGGTCCCTGGAGTTTTAGTGCAAAATTACCATTTTGCCCCTAGAACAGTGTACAGTGCGCCTAATGAAGCAATTAAGCAAACCTAAGCAATATTAGGCTCTAATCGAAGATTAATTTATTTCGATAATTAATCTAGAGTCAAAATGATTTATTAAGGTTAATTAGAACCTAAGATTGCTTAGATAAACTCTAATTGTATTCTTTAAATTCAAGATTCCTAGTCATGGAATCTTGAATAGTGTTTCTCTCTCTTTCCTTAAATTAAGGAATTGAGCCATACCTCATTTGACCAAAAGAATTATTTTAAATTACTAATCTAATAAGATCACCCTCCTAATCAAGTCTTGAAACACCTCAATTAACCATTTTCTCACCTAAACACTTTCTTACAAACTCCTAATCAAAACCTTAATCAAAGAAACACCTAAACACACCATTAAACCACAATTACATGAACAAATTTTCCTCTCATGGCCTTAGATGGCCGGCCACTCCACCACCTCCATAGCCCATCATGTGTTGTTTCAATTACACTCAAGAGCCATACCCTAAGCCATGCTCACACCATACCTTAAACCATGCTCACAACCATACCTTTGTAAGAGATATTTCCTCTCTTCCTCCTCCAAAAGGCCGCCGGTTCCCCCTCCCATTTCAGCCTCCATATTGCAAGTTTTCTATAAATACCAAGCCTTGGAGAACTTGGTTACACTTTGGATCATTTGCCAAGTTCAAGCTTTCTTGCAAATTCTCTCATTCCTCTCAAATTCCCTCAACTTGGCTGATTTCTTCCTCAAGACTCCAAAAGGATTTCCTTCTCCTTCCATCTAGAAAACAAAGCTTTCTTACATCTCTTCAAGACTTCTTAAGGTAGGGGTTAAGTTTTGATGATTTTTGTTTGTGTTCTTCAAGAAAGTTCTAGTTTTTCTCTTGGTTTCAAACTCCTTTTCCTTCCTCTTCTTTTTCGGCCAAGAGGCCTTCTTACAAAAAGAATGTGAGCTTGATGATGAGGTTTCAAGATAATGATTTGTTGTTGTCATGTGAGAAACCTCTAAAGCTTGAAACAACTTGGTCTTGGACCATACATGCTTGGATTTCCTTTCTTTTCTTGGCTTAAGTTTCGGTTTTTCCTCTTCCTCTTTCCTTTAAGGATTTTCAGTTTTTCTTCTATGGATTTGAACAAAGTTTGTAAAATATGTCTAGTAGATCACGAAAGTTTTGTTAAGAAAGTTAATCTCATGATTTCAAAGAGCTCTAGGCTTACCCTTGCCAACCTTAAAGTTGGTCGGCCGTTCTAAGAATACTCTAGATTGAAGCCTATGAGCAATAAAATAAAGAATATGACTTAGTTCTTGTAGTTTTGTTTAGACAAAGTGATGAACTTTGGGTCCATTTCCTTAAGCTTGATGATGAGTTCAAACCTTAAGATTTCTCTTGAAGTCTAGGTGCTAAGAACTCTAAAGCTTGCCTTATGATGCATAATGGGTTGAGGTTTATGTTCCTCTAAAAGTCTTGCAAGAGCTCTAGCTAAGACAAAAACAAGATGCATTCATGTTTAAATTTATGTCTTGCATCTCATGTTTATTTTGATGTTATCACTAATTTCACAAGAGTAAATGAATGAACTTGCATTACCATATTTAAATTCCCAAGCTTGCATTTCATGTTTATATTTCAAGTCATCACTTAATCCTTAAAGATAATAATGAAGTTGCATCTCATATTTATTTTATGCTCTCACTTTACTTTCTAATGAAGAGTAAAATAAAGTGCATGGCATGTTTAAGATTTTGTCATCACCTAAACACTCTAGAGCTCAAAGACTTGCCCTAAGTATCCTAAAAAGGAAACTCCATTCAAAAAGAAATGGATGAGTTTTGGTATGAACCAACAATGGTTTGATTTTGTAAAATACATGAATAATTTTCAAGGAAATGTTGGAAAACTGTTTTATGAGGTCTCAAGAGGTTTAAAATAGTTTGGAATGTGTCAAAATCATGTTTTCTCAATTTCTAGGTTCTGGTAATCGATTACCACCCATGTAATCGATTACCAAAGGTTTTGAAGGACTTTTGGTTCTGGTAATCGATTACCAGAGGCAGTAATCGATTACTACGGCTTTTCATGCCCAGAACCTTGGAAACCCTGTAATCGATTACTTTATAATGTAATCGATTACCATATGTTCTTTACTTTTCCTAAAACTTAACCCTACGTAATCGATTACCATTATGTGTAATCGATTACCTTGTTTTTGAAAACCCAGAATGAATTGAGCTCCTGGTAATCGATTACTAGGAACATGTAATCGATTACCAGAACACCTTTTGTTTCCAAAAACATTCCAAGAGAAAACTAGCAACTTATATGCATTTCAACCCAAGAGATTATGTGATCTTATGGGTTCATGATTTTGGTTCTATGTTTGGCTACTGTATAAATGCTGTTCTAAGGTGTTAAATGTGTAAAATTATGTTGAGTGAAGCAAGGATCGATTTAGAGAAGCTAGTAAAGAATAAGTAACTAAAAAGGGGCTTGAGATGAGAATTCTAGAACACCTTAATACAAAGAAGTGCAAATCTGTTCTAGAATGGTTAATTCAGGGATAAATGATTCATAATTAGTAAGACATGTACAAGATCCCTTCATAAATGATTAGGTGCTAATTTCTAAGTATAAGATGATGATAAGAGATCTAAGTGGTTTATAACTTAGAGAACATGCCTAGGAATCCCTCATAATTGATCTAAGAATTAATTATGGAGTCTTAGGCGAAGATGGATCTTAAAAGGGTCGCGAATGGAGATTCTAGAGCCCCTTAAGCAAACGATATATATTTCTGCCTTTTATGTTGAGTGCTGAGTGGAATCTTGGTGAGTTCAAATTTTAGAGGAAAAGTTTAAGTGCCAACCCCTTGAGGGTAATAATAATGCAAATACAAGTTTAAAGCCCGAAAGGGCAAAGCATAAGATACTATAAGATAGGTGGACGAGAGAGTATGATTATGATGATGAACCTCGTGCACACGTATGATGATGTGATTATGTTAGTTCCTTGAGCATGAAACTTTATATGCATAATTTGATGAATTGTTGTGTTTGAAATGCATAATGTTTCAAAGATATGAATGAAATTGAGAAATATGCTCATGTGAACTAGAAAGTTGTGGCAATGAGAAAGTTCCATGAAAATGATGCATGTGACTGAAATTATGTGGCATGACTCAAATTTGAGGAAATTCAGAGTAGCTGTTATGCCCGAATTTCCGTCAAATTTGAGGGACAAAAAGAAAGTTTTTGAGAAATATGAAGTTTAAAAGTTATATGCCGAGACGCATTTCTCCTTCTGAGGAGAAAGTAAACCCGTGGGGGGTATGGACGAGCCATCCGAAGCGGACAAAGTCGCTGGTCTTAAGCCAAGTCGATGCGTTTCGAAGAAGGAGAAAGTCCCATGATGGGTGATCCTTAGGCCCCCTACCGTACTCTGGGAGTCGGGATTATGATATTTATGATTCGCTTATCAAGAGGATAAGTAAGAACTAGTGACGACTAGTTAAGGTATGAGCTCATAGCCTAGCTTAAGGGGTGCGGTTACTATATTATTGGTGACACAAGTATGAGAAAAGGAAAGATGTTCAAAGAAAAGTTTCATGCCACACAAATGTTGTTTGAATTATTGTTTGATTTACCTAAAGTGCTACCATGCATCCATGAAACATTATGTTGCATACATGCATTAAGAATCATTATAAAAGACATGGACCTTGGACAACAACCTTTGCGAAAACCTCATAATGAACCTATGCATGCTCAACCTTTTCATAATAAACCCAAGGTTCCTGGGACGTAAACGATGGCATTAGGATAGAGGACTTCCTCCTGAGATTCTTTAGTAAGAATTCTCACCCTCTCTCCGTTTCTTTCCGTTACGTCTTCAGATATCGATGGCGTCGTTCGTGATTTTCATTGACCCGCCTACATGGGAGGTGCACTATGACCCCGAGCATCAGTCCTACCACTTCAAGGGTCATTGCGAGGTGCGCGTTTTTGCATACGTGGGACGCCCTTTTGCTTTCCCCGTCTCCAGCTATCGCTCGATCCGACTTCACCCTTTGGCGACGACCTGATCTTTGAGAGGACACGACCCGAGATGAGAGACCGTCGTGCCCAACCTTCCTCGTCGGAGGTCGCGGATATCCTGAGTATGTTCCCCGTTCTCGATCAGAGGCTGATCCTTGGAGGGATCTTCCCTTCGTTCCCTATGGGTCACGGAGGAGGTAGTGAGGACACGGTCACCAGCCGAGGCATGCGAGGCGCGTTCGACAGCCGAGAGGCGACCACGACGCGGAGGCCATGCTGTCCCCTCGATTCCCATGCCTAGATCTCCGCTTCGTTGGGCTACATCGAGGAGCTTCGTCAGTCGCGGGCTACATCTACCGAGGACGGCGTCACCAGTAGGCTTGGAGTGGGAGGGTAGTGATAGTTGGGTGTTTATCTTTTGGGGTTATTACCATGTATTTGTCTTTATGTTTCCCATTGTACTGCAAGCTCTGCCCACTAGTACGGGTAAGACTTTATGTTTCTGTTATATTCCTTAAGATGTACTAAACTATATTATCTAATGTAATGAGGAATTATGTTTATGATGGATGTGTTCTTTAATGTCTATATTCTGTATGTTTTATTTATTCTTCCGCTTCACGTTGTTTATGTTACGCGCAAAGGCTCGCACTTTGGTTTACATAAATCATTTCAAAAAAAAAAATTTACCCGTATTTTCCGCTAAGTATTTTATAAATGGATTTAAAGAGAAGTAATAACTAATAATTAGTCTTGATACGTCCTAGGCGTATTGAGGTTAAATATTAGGGTGTTACAAGCTTCCCATAAAATTCTTACAAAGTTTTAAAACTCTTTTAAAACTAATTCCTTTTGTTAAACTTGAAAGAAGTCATAGGACTTTAGGCCTAAATTAACCATGGGACCGATTTATAACTTGAAAGAATGTTCATAATTAAATCTTTCACTTAAGATAAAAGGAGCAAGTCTTGAGCTTTAGAGATTTAGGTGACATCTTTGAATTATTACCATGCTATGCAACCTTATTTTAATCTTATCTTTATAAGGTGATAGCTTGGAATTATAAACATGATATGCAATTCCATTTCTTTATCTTTAAGATTTAAGGTGATAACTTGAAAATTAAACATGATGCAAGAACTTGTAATATAAACATGATGCAAGAAGCTGAAGCGCGTAATCCGCATAGGACCAGGAGAGGGAGAAGAGAATCTTAAGCAACGGAGCGCGGTAGTCCACAGGACCGGTGAGGAGATGAGAATTACATTTTTTTTAAGCTCCAATTCTCAAGACTTCTTAAAGAATAAATTCTTTAACTCCAATTATCTCATTTCTTCGCTTATGATTCATAAGCAAGTCTTTGAGCTCTAGGATTTTTAGGTGATGACATAAAATAAACATGCCATGCATTGACTCTTTTAGCCATTATAAAATAAAGTGAGAGCATAAAATAAACATGAGATGCAACTTCTTTATTATCTTTAGAGATTAAGTGACAACTTGAAATTTAAACATGAAATGCAAGCTTGGAAATTTAAACATGAATATGCAAGTTCATTTATTCATTCTTGAGAATTTAGTGATGACATAGAAAGTAAACATGGTTATGCAAGGCATAAACTTAAACATGGATGCAAGTTCATTTTATTTCTTTACTAGAGCTCCTCCAAGACTTTAGAGAAATATAAATTCAACCCAATATATCTTAGCAAGACAAAGTGAAAAATACATCTTTCAAGTTCTAAACTCAAGATCATAAAAACATCATAAAAATATTATTCTTTAAAGTTTTGCATCAAGTGGAACTTTCAAACTTTAGAGGCCTAACTTGTGATGGATTCACAACCCACCCTCAAGGTCCTCATCATCAAGCCATCATCTTAGTCCCACCTAGGCCATATGGCTGAATTGTTCAAAGGAAAAGGAAGAAGAAAACCAAATGGAAAAACTAGAGAAAATCCATGAAATCATCATTTTGAACTAAGAACAACACTTAGCAAAGCATAGAAATAAACTTAAAAACAACTCCCTACCTAATCTGATTTGAAGGAAAGGAAGAGAACTTGGTTTCCTTGAGTGAAATGAAGGAAAATATTCTTGAAAACTTGAAGAAGAATTCAGCCAAGAGGAGGAGGAAATGAAGCTTTTGGTGCTCCTAAAACTAGAATTTGTGTAAGTTATGAACTAAGCATCTAAACTATCTTCAAGCATGCCTATTTATAGAGATTTTGTAGCTCATAAATGGACAAAGGAAGGAAAGAAATCTGACCAAAAATTAGAGAAAAAAATAAGGAAGAAAAATCATTTTGTTTGGTGGCTTAAAACATGGAATCATGTTTCCATGTTTTCATGATTCTTTGTTTTCATTCTTTGGATTTTTGTGTAATAATTTTCTGACTTATTACTCAATAATTTTGTGCATTACAGCCTTGTGGAAGAGGATTTTGTGTGTTCCATGTATTTTTTAGGTGTAGGCAAGGTATTCATGCAATTTAGAGAATTTACGGTTAAGGGTTTAAGTGAATTATAAGCAATTTGGGTGTTTTAAGCAATTTTAGGTTCTAATCAATCTAAATAAATAATTTTGACTCTAGATTAGTAATTAGAATTTAATAAGCTTTAATTTGAGCCTAATATTGTTTAGGTTTCGTTAGACAAATCAAAAATCTCAAAATTTGCAAAACTGCACAAAAAGAGGGGCAAAATGGTCATTTTACTAAAAATCCTGGCCATTCGAACTTAACCAATGGTTAATCATAGCTTAAAAACACCTTTTAAAATATTTTAGTGAGGTTCAACTTAACGATTTCAAGTTCAAACAGCGGGGGCGTTTTGGTCATTGCGCGTCGAAACTCAAAATTGAGATTCTTCTCTCTATCAACACACATAACACAAACAATCCCCTATTATCCTCAGAACATCCCCTTGAGGATGGGGGCCCACGATCCTCATTTTCGAGTAAAATAACCTCAGGGCATTTTGGTCATTTTACATGTACAGAAATTCGGGTTTGCAATATTTACGAATTGCTCTAACTTTTCTTCTAACGTTATATTCCTTTATTAAGGATTGTTTGGTCTCAAATTTTATATAATATTTACCTACCGTAATTCGGTAATTCCTAATGACAGGAAAATTACAATAAAAATTGGGGCGTTACAAAGTTGACCCGAATGACCATAAAAGTTTAAAGTACCTTTTTGATCAGAAAGAGTTGAATATGAGGCGAGAAGGTGGTGGAGTTCCTTAAAGATTATGAGTTCAGTTTGAATTACCATCCAAGCAAAGCAAATGTTGTGGCAGATGCCTTCAAGGAAATCCCTAAGTGTAGCATGCCTAATAATCAAGGAAATAGAGCTAGTGGAGAGCTTTAGAGGGGTTAGTGTGGGTACATCTGAACCCAAAGGGTGTGAGGTTAGGTTAGATACGAGTAATGAGCGAGTTCCAGGAATGAATTTTGGTTGCACAACCGAAGATCAAGAGCTTCAAGAGATTTTAAAATCGAGTTATGCTAAGAAGTTGCCAGAATTTACTAGACCAGATGTATATGGAGGTATAAGGAGAGTCTGTGTACCTACAAGTGGTAATCTTAGGAATGAGATCTTAAAGGAGGCTCACAAAGGGGAATTCACCATGCACCCTAGAACTATAAAATGTGTGCAAACTTTAAGAGGATGTTTTGGTGGCCTGGGATAAAGAGAAACATAGTGAGTTTTTGAAATGTCTAACTTGCCAAAAAGTTAAAATAGAACATCAAAAGCCGTGAACCTTGCACCCCTTAGAATTTCTGGAATGGAAGTGGGAAAGTATCTCCATGGACTTTGTGATGGGTTTGCCAAGGACATCATCGGGCCATGATGCTATATGGGTTATAGTGGATAGATTGACCAAGTCCTCATTTTTTGCCCATTAAAGCTAGTTGTTCTCTAGACAAATTAGCTTCCTTGTACATCCAAGAAATAGTAAGACTACACGGTGTTCCTTCTTCAATAGTTTCTAGAGAGATCCCTGATTTACTTTAAGATTCTGGGAGCTTTCCAAAGAGCCTTTGGAACCAAACCTTCTGAAGACCTGCCTACACCCCCAAATGAACGTCAAACAAAACGCACCATCCAGACTCTGGAAGGTATGCTAAGGGCATGCGTGATCGAGAGGGGAAGTTGGATAAGTTGCTTCCTTTGGTGGAGTTTGCTTACAATAATAGCCATTATGCTAGTATTGGTATGACCCCATATGAAGCTTTATATGGGAGAAAGTGCTAGTCCCCATTATGTTGGTACGACTTAGGAGAAGCAAAATTTTGGGACCGACCTGGTCAATCAGACGATGAAACAAATTCGAAAGATCAAGAGTAAAATCCTCACCGCAAGAGTCGTAGGAAGAGCTATGCTGATAACAGAAGAAAACCTCTAGAGTTTCAAGAGGGCGAACATGTATTCCTAAAAGTACCCACACTACCGGTATAGGTAGAACCCTAGGAGTCAAGAAGTTGTCACCTAACCTCATTGGTCCTTTTCAAATTCTCAAACGAATTTGTTAGCTGCCTACCAAATAACTTTACCCCCACATTTATCTAACCTTCATAATGTATTCTATGTTTCTCAACTTTAGAAATATCATTCCTGGACCTAGGCCATGTTATTGAACCAGAATGCATACAGTTACGCGATGACTTGACATTTCAAGCCCATCCTATTCAGATCGTGGATAGAGAAGTCAGGCAACTTAGGAATTGTAACACCCTAATAATTAACCCAATACACCTAGGTTGTATCTGATTAATTACTAGACTTTACTCTTTGCTTCAGTTCTTTTAATTATATTTTGAAAATACTTAGTGAAATTATGAGCCATTTTTTTTAAAACATAATTGAAAACGTGAGCGCGCATAACATGAACGATTCAGCGGAATATAAAAAGACATATTAGAATTTAAATACATCACATCACATTACATTGGCTCCATCATATAACATCCATAATTACTTAACACATAGATATTTTGCCTACCAACAGAGTTAAGCTAGGTGTAGGCAATCAAACCAACATAAATAGTATAGAGATGGAAAAATATCCATTAACGGCACCTACTAATAACACCTTAGAGATGGGAATAGATATCCAAGCTCACGCGCAAAAGTTTAGCGATACGTTGCTCAAGGATAATAAGCTGGTTCAAGATCAAGTACATCTACCAGGTGAGAGCATCAACGGAATCACGAATATCACCATCACTTTCTGAAGACAAGATGGAAAGAAAGAAGAAGGAGTGAGAAACTTATAAAAGAATCTCATAGGGTACTCACCTTATATGCATCGTGTCATCATCATCGTCCTTAGGAACCTCGGGGTTATTATGAAATA
>JAMLFY010000011.1:30354724-30390204 GCA_030441495.1 Dalbergia oliveri
AACTTAATAAAATTAAAGAAAACAACCCAAAATCCAAGCTAAATTCGTATGCCCATAGGACAGCCCAAATATACTTATTACAAACTTTATTTAGTAACATAAAAAGGCTTAAAAAGATGGTGTCAGCCCATATAGCATCAGGGGTCTTCAAGTGGGGCAATGCAATGCACCATTTTGGGCTTCAAGTCTTCCAACTTAGGGGCAGCCTCCAGAATTGTTGCTACAACTTGTTTTAATGCCTCCTTTGCTTTCCTAGCCCTTGATCTTGTCATAGGTCCCCCAAGTCCTTGAAGTGCCTTATTGTCCTTGCCACTAGCCGTGTCCTCATCATCCCCTCCCTCTTGAAGAGGATTTGACCTCAAATCCAAGGCCTCATCACCTGCATCAAAAGAGACAAATCAGCAACATTAAAAGTGGCACTGATATTTATACTCACCAGGCAAATCAATTTTGTAAGCATTGTCATTGATCCTTTGTAACACTTGGAAAGGACCATCCCTCTAGGTTGGAGTTTGGACTTTCTTTGTTCAGGGAACCTCTCTTTCCTCATGTGCACCCAAACCCAATCTCCAGGTTCAAATACAACTTTCTTTCTTCCCTTGTTTGCTTGTTTGGCATAGCTCTCAATTTTCTTCTCAATTTGAGCTTTCACACGCTCATGCAGCTTTCTCACATAGTCAGCCTTAGCCTGTGCATCCTTATGCTTAAAAACAGTAATGTTAGGCATAGGTAATAGATCAAGTGGTGTCATAGGGTTAAATCCATACACAATTTCAAATGGTGAACAATTAGTTGTGCTATGGACAGGCCTATTATAAGCAAATTCTACATGAGACAAACATTCTTCCCAAGACTTAAGATTTTTCTTTAAAACAGTCCTAAGCAAGGTGCCTAAAGTCCTATTCACTACCTCAGTTTGCCCATCAGTTTGTGGGTGACAAGTAGTAGAGAAAGTAATTTAGTACCAAGCTTACCCCACAAAGTTCTCCAAAAGTGACTTAGGAACTTAGTGTCCCTATCACTTACAATGCTCCTAGGTAGCCCATGGAGTCTCACCACTTCCCTGAAAAATAAGTCAGCTACATGGCAAGCATCATCAACCTTTTTGCAAGGTATAAAATGTGCCATTTTTGAAAACCTGTCCACAACCACAAAAACAGAATCCTTGCCATTCTTTGTTCTAGGCAGCCCCAAAACAAAGTCCATAGATATATCAATCCACGAAAATCAGGAACAGGTAGAGGAGTATATAAACCATGTGGCATCACTTTTGATTTTGCCTTTTTACAAACAATGCAATGCTCACAATATTTATGCACATCATGTTTCATATGGGGCCAATAAAAATGTTCATGCAATATGTCCAAAGTTTTATGCACCCCAAAATGTCCCATTAATCCCCCTCATGTGCCTCTTTCACAAGCAAATTTCTTATGGAACACTTAGGCACACACAATCTTTTTTCTTTAAACAAAAATCCATTGTACCTATAGTAACCATTTTGAGACACATTTTCACAAGCAGCATATATCTCTGAAAATTCAGCATCATGCAAATACATTTCTCTCAAAGTCTCAAGCCCAAAAATTTTTGTTTCAAGAGTAGAAAGTAATGCATGCCTCCTAGATAAAGCATCAGCCACTATGTTCCCCTTCCCCTTTTTATACTTAATGACATATGGAAATTGTTCCAAAAACTCAACCCATTTGGCATGCCTTTTATTTAGCTTGCCTTGTCCTTTCAAGTATTTTAGGGACTCATGATCACTATGAATTACAAATTCTTTGGGGAACAAATAATGCTGCCAAGTTTTCAAAGCACGCACTAAGGCATACAATTCCTTATCATAAGTGGTATAGTTTAGGGCAGCCCCATTTAACTTCTCACTAAAATAAGCAATCAGATGGCCTTCTTGCATCAAAACAGCCCCAATGCCCACGTTTGATGCATCACATTCAAGTTCAAAAGATTTACCAAAATTGGGCAAAGCAAGAATGGGTGCATTAGTTAGCCTATGCTTAAGGGCAGCAAAGGCTTGCTCTTGTTTCTCTCCCCATTTGAAACCCACATGCTTTTTAACTATCTCATTAAGAGGTGCAGCCAAGGTGCTAAAGTCCTTAACAAACCTCCTATAGAAACTAGCTAAACCATGGAAACTTCTCACTTCACTCACATTCTTAGGTGTAGGCCACTCTTGAATGGCCTTAACCTTTTCCTCATCAACTTGCACTCCTTTTGCACTCACAACAAAGCCTAAGAATACTACATGATCGGTGCAAAAAGTGCATTTCTCAAGATTAGCATACAATTTTTCTGTTCTAAGCACATGCATGACAGCCCTCAAATGCTCAATATGCAAATCAAAACTAGTGCTATAAATCAGAATGTCATCAAAGTAAACAACAACAAACTTGCCAATAAAATCTCTTAAGACATGGTTCATTAATCTCATAAAAGTGCTTGGGGCATTAGTTAGCCCGAAAGGCATAACCAGCCACTCATACAAACCATACTTAGTTTTAAAGGCAGTTTTCCATTCATCCCATTCCCTTATCCTAATCTGATGATACCCACTTTTTAAATCAATTTTAGAAAAATAACAGGCACCATACAGTTCATCAAGAAGGTCATCTAACCTGGAAATAGGTGTCGATACTTGACTGTGATGTTGTTGATTGCTCTACAATCACTGCACATCCGCCAAGTCCCATCCTTTTAGGCACCAAAATTACTGGAACAGCACACGGACTCAAGCTTTCTTGCACCCAACCCTTTGTCATCAACTCCTCAACTTGCTTTTGTATTTCTTTGGTCTCTTGAGGATTGCTCCTATAAGCTGGTCGATTGGGTAAAGATGCACCAGGGATGAGATCAATATGATGCTCAATCCTCTCTCAAGGTGGCAATCCACTTGGAATCTCCTTTGGAAACACGTCCTTGTATTCCTGCAAAGAGACTCAACACTAGGGGGCAACACTTTTATTAGAGTTATCAGCAGTTAAAACATTTTTCTTGCAATAAAGTAAATAAAGTGGCTTGTTGGCAAGCAGCAACTTTTTCACCTCACTTTCTTTTACTAAACAACTCTGTTTGCTCTCAAGTGTTTCACTCAATCCCACAAGTGTTTCACTCTTTTTCTTTCCACTCTTTTCTTTCCACTCTTTTTTTATCAAGTGTTTCACTCTTTGTGCGTCACTCATCTCTTTTCTCTCTTGCACTCTCTTTCTCTCAATTTTATTTGATCCTCACACACCTCTCTAGGAGATAAAGGTTTGAGTACAATTTTCCTCCCATTATGCATGAAAGAAATCTTGTTTGTGAACCCATCATGAACAGCTTTGGTGTCATATTGCCATGGCCTCCCTAAGAGAATATGGCTTGCCTCCATTGGAACCACATCACATATCACTTTGTCATTGTATTGTCCCATGGAAATATGCAACACCACTTGCTTACTCACAGTCATCTCTCCATCTTCACTAAGCCATTGGAGTTTGTATGGCCTAGGATGTGGCTTGGTCTCCAAATTTAATTTGGACACTAATCTGGAGCTGGCCACATTGGTGCAACTCCCTCCATCCACAATCAAAGAACATAGTTTCCCATTGATTGAACACCTAGAGTGAAAAATGTTCTCTCTTTGGGAATCATCAAGTGCTTGCATCTGACTTCCAAGCAACCTCCTAATCATCAATAAATCTCCTTCTTTGGCCTCCACAATGAACTCCTCATCTTCCTCTTCCTCTTCCTCGGCTTCACTAGCAGAAGACTCACTAGAAATTTCTCCATTCTCCTTAAGTAACATAGTCTTCTTGGTTGGACATGCCGAAGCTATGTGACCTCTCCCCAAACACTTGAAACATTTTATCTCGCTACTCCTTGTCTTTTTAAGGGTCTCATTGGACTTGAATTGAGTCCTTTGAGGTGCAGCCATGGTATTGTTCGAAGAAGTACCTCCCTCCTTCTTATTTCTTTCATTCCAATTTGAAGAATTGAAATTAGAAGAACTCCTTCTCATGGTACCTTTTCTCTTAAGTTGCTGCTCCACTTTGGTAGCTTGATGTACCAAGTCTTCCAACTCCACATAATTTTGTAGCTCAACCACATCTCTAATGTCATTATTCAGCCCATTCAAAAAGCGTGCCATAGTAGCCTCCCTATCTTCCTTCACATTGGCTCTAATCAAAGACACCTCCATCTCCTTGTAATATTCATCAACACTCCTACTACCTTGTGTAAGTCTTTGAAGCTTGTTATGAAGGTCCCTATGATAATAGGAAGGGACAAATCTCCTTCTCATCAACCTCTTCATTTCAGTCCAGGTATCCACCAAAGGTTCTTCATATCTAAGTCGCTCCTTTTGCAATTGGTTCCACCAAATAAGAGCATAATCTGTGAACTCCATGGCTGCCACCTTTACTTTCTTTTCTTCATTGTAATTGTGGCATGAGAACAACTGCTCAATCTTCATCTCCCACTCAAGATAAGCCTCTGGATCACTCTTCCCTTTGAAAGGTGGGATGTTAAGCTTCACTCCCTCAATTCGGTCCTCTCTAGCATCACCTTCATTATCTCTTCTCCTCCTTCCATCAATCCTCCTTCTACCTCCATCATCATCACGATGTTCTTGATTTTCTAACCGCTCAATTCTCTCATATAACTCCTCTGTATCTCCCTCATCATCCTCTGCATTTGAGCTTAATAGCCTCCACTAACAATCTATTGTTTCCCTGAGGAGGAAGGTCACCATCACCTGTTCCTGCCATAATTCAAGTAAAGAAAACGAAAGTGAAAGCAATAGGACCTCACCACACTTCTCACGTGTTTACACTCTTAGAGATGTATCACTCGTGTTTGTTGCTCTCTAATAGGCTTTTGTGTAAAGTACTCTCTTGCCTTTTACCACTCAATAGCTCTCTTGAAATTCTTAATAGATTCTCCACAAACACACAAGACTACTTGAAGACTCAACAATGTGATGACAAACAAGAGAACAGCTAAGTGATGACAGATCGAAGACACAACAAACTCAGCAGACACTTAGGAACTTTATCAATCAAGCACTGTGCACTGAATTTATAGAAAGAAAAAAAAATAGCTGCTGTTTTCTTTGTTAAACTTCTTTCTTTGTTTTTTTTTGACTCTTTTGTTTTCTATTTTCAATCTTTTTTTTTTTTTGGTACTTTTGCTTCTAACTCAACAGTTAATAACAGCAAGCTGATGTAGAATTTCAGAAGAAAAAAAAAATGCTGGAATTTGCACTAATTGAGAACAATTGACAAATAGGTGCTGCACAAATTATAGGAAAATAAAGGACTGCAGAAATGTAATTGACTTTAAATAAATCCAGCACCCAATTAACAAAGAAGACAGGACAAACAATTGAACATAGACAATAGACAGAAAAGAAACAAAGCAGGACAAGAGAAAAGTAAAATAAAATCAGTACCAAATTATCCAACCTTAGAACTGAGCTCTGATTACCACATGATATGATCCAAACTCCATGAATCACAAGAAGGATCTACCAAGATTGGAAAACACAGATACAATCCGAAATTAACACGGCTTCGTATCTCAAGCTACAGGTCTCGGAATTCGACGATTCAAAAACGAGAAGAAAACTGACGTTCTGAAACTCAATTTAGGCTCAAGAATCATTGAAATCTGATTCGTATATCTTGAGATATGGACGAGAGTAAACAAGGCGCCACAATCAAGAGATTGATAAGCCTAGGAACGCCACAAGGATGAGCACCCTTGATAAGTTCAGAGAATTCTATGAAGAACCAAGAGAGAGCAAGTCTCACAAGCAAATATGATCTGAATTGCCTCTCCAAAAGTTAGGGTTTGCCTTTTATAATGAGCAACAACTTACAAATTTGCTTAGACCTAACCCAAAGCTTACTAATTCAGCCCAACATGGATAAAATTCATGCTCCCTCATATGGGCCTTTCAGCCCACTTAAAAAAACTTAATAAAATTAAAGAAAACAACCCAAAATCCAAGCTAAATTCGTATGCCCATAGGACAGCCCAAATATACTTATTACAAACTTTATTTAGTAACATAAAAAGGCTTAAAAAGATGGTGTCAGCCCATATAGCATCAGGGGTCTTCAAGTGGGGCAATGCAATGCACCATTTTGGGCTTCAAGTCTTCCAACTTAGGGGCAGCCTCCAGAATTGTTGCTACAACTTGTTTTAATGCCTCCTTTGCTTTCCTAGCCCTTGATCTTGTCATAGGTCCCCCAAGTCCTTGAAGTGCCTTATTGTCCTTGCCACTAGCCGTGTCCTCATCACAATGCATCATGAGGTGAGTACCTACTGAGACTCTTTTTATAAGTTTCTCACTCCCTCTATTTTTTTTCCATCTCGTCTTCAAGAAACAGAAGGAAGCGTTCGTGAATCACATTGAGGCTTGTCGAGGGTGGCTGAACTTGATCCTGCTAGTTTCACTCGTATATTTCAGATATCTATCCCTATCCCTGAGTGTTATTACTAGGTGCCATTAATGGATATCCTTCCATCCATATATTATTTATGTTTTGTTATATTGCCTACACTTAGTCTTACTATGTTGGTAGGCAAAATATCTATATGATATGTAATTATGGATGCTGTATGATTGAGCCAATATATTATGATGTGATGTTTGTAAATTCCTATGTGTCTTTTAAATTTTGCTAAATCATTCACGTTAAGCGCGGCTCACGTTTTCAATTATGTTTAAAAAAAAATGGCTCGTAATTTCACTAAGTATTTTCAAAGCATGATTAAGGAACTGAAGCAAAGAGTAAAGTCTAGTAATTAATCAGATACTGCCTAGGTGTATTGGGTTAATTATTAGGGTGTTAGGGACGGACGTGACCTCCTCGACGTGGGTACATCTCTGGGCATCGAGCTAGTCTCCGCTGCGTCACCTGTCCTCAGCCCTCTCGATGTCCATGGGGCCGTAGGGGCAGATCCTCGAATAGATGTGGTGGGGAAATCCTCCGATGGGGAGGGTCTAAACGCCTCGAGCAACGAACATATTCGGGGTAGTCACGCACTACCGAAGCTGAAGGGCGGGAACGACGACCGTCGCGGGTTGAGTCCTCAAAATCAGGCCGTCGTACGGTGAGGTAGAGTGAGCGAAAACTACAACTGGATGCGTGAACGGGTAAGCCCGAAAATTACTTAAAATTAATTTGAGCTTTGTTAGTCATAATTTTAAAAATATAATAGTTTAGCAATGATGAGGACGACCCAACGGATATATAAAAAAAAAAAAATTAAAGGGGTGAATAGTAACCTTGTGGGCCCCCCGGGGGATAACCGAAACCCTATATTGGGACCAAGAGAGATTGAAGAAAAAGAGGGTTAAAGTTAGAAATAGTTAGGAATAAGGATTTTATACCTGAATTTAATTTTCGGGTAATATGGGATCGTGGCGTTTACTCGTTCGTGAGATTTCGGTGTGTGATTTTTAACAGAAAGATATTTCCATCACCACCAATGGATGATATCCACCTATTTAGGACATGTGGAAGGCCAAGATTTAATCTTGGAATCCAAGATTAAATCTTAGCCATCCATTTTGCTTTATTACATAAATGATTACTACTTTACAAAATATCTTCAAAAGCATTCAATACAAAAGAAACAAGTCATTAACTCCTCCTCCAAGCCACCTAACCTGATCACTTCTTCTTCAAATTTTCGTGCACCCTTCAAGGAGAAAAGAACCAACCACCATTGTTGTCCTCAAGAGCTTGTTCTTGAGTTCCAAGACCAAAAACACTAATCTAGAGTTGTTGAAACCTCAAAGTTCTTTCATTAAACTTGTTCTGCACCTAATTCTCTACAAATCTAACTGATTAAAATCTTAAATCTCTATCAATCCTCACCTTGATACCTTACTTCCTCACTGATTTAGGAAGGATTTGAGGTTGATTTTGGAGTTTTGAGGTGGAAGAGATCAATCTTGGAGCCAAGGATCCATTAGACACCAAAAGTAGGGTTTTCTTGCCTTTTCTTTGAAATTTATTCTGTATGATCTGATTGAGCTAAGTCCGAAATTTCTTGTTATATTAGTTGATATTATGTTGATATTGATGTATGAATTTTGGTGGAGTGTTTGGATGATGTTAAAAATCATTTTTGTCAAAGGGAAGTTTTGTCTATGCTGCTGGATTTCGGTTTTTACATAGGCAGCTATTGATCTGAATTTTCTGGTATATTTGTGGGTATTTTCATGAGCTAGAAAAAATATATGTTAAATCCAACATCCTAGACTAGTTCCATAAATTTTATTGGGCTCTGATTGTGACTCCTAGTACTCTAAAAAAATCAGGAACCAAGTGGTTTCTGTGCCTGGATTAGTGAACCTGAAGCTGAATTTGTATAATTTTATTAACATATCAAATGATTGAATTATCCTTTGAAATTTTTACAGGATATTTTCAACATATCGAAGTATACCCATGATTTTTCTCTTGAACTGATTCTATAAGCCCAATTTTTACTGGAATTTTTACTATTAGGAATTACCGAATTACCGTAGGTAAATATTATATAAAATTTGAGACCAAACAATCCTTAATAAAGGAATATAACGTTAGAAGAGAAGTTAGGAGCAATTCGTGCAAGTATTGCAAACCCAATTTCTGTACGTGTAAAATGACCAAAATGCCCTTGAGGTTATTTTACTCAGAAAATGAGGATCGTGGGCCCCACCCATCCTCAAGGGGATGTTTTGATGTTAATAAGGGATTGTTTGTGTTATGAGTGTTAATAGAGGAGAAGAATCCTAATTTTGAGCTCGACGTGTGAAATGACCAAAACGCCCCTGCGCTGTTTTAACCCATTTGCGTGCCGACTTAGCCGAACCTCACTAAAATGTGTTAAAAGGTGTTTTTAAGCCATGATTAACCATTGGTTAAGCTCGGGTGGTCTCGGGCAATTTTTAAGTAAAATGACCGTTTTGCCCCTGTCTTTATGCAGTTTTACAAATTTTGAGATTTTTGATTCGTCTAACGAAACCTAAGCAATATTAGGCTCAAATTAAAGCTTATTAAATTCTAATTATTAATCTAGAGTCAAAATTATTTATTTAAATTGATTAGAACCTAAAATTGCTTTAAAACACTCAAATTGCTTACTAATTCACCTAAGCCCTTAACCGTAAATTCTAAATTGCATGAATACCTTGCCTACACCTAAATAATACATGGAACACACAAAACCCTCTTCCATGAGGCTGTAATGCATGAAATAATTCAGCCATAATCATTAGAATTATTGCAAGATAATGCACTAAAACAAAATGCCAAAAAATTCCCTAAAACATGGCATAAAACATGCCTTAAACAAGAAATGATTTTCCTCCCTTTGTTCCCCATGAAAAATCCGAAAATTATGCCTCCTCCTCTTGTCCATACATGAACTTAAATCCTCTATAAATAGGCATGCTTAAGGAGTCTTAGATGCTTGCTCAAAATTGTACACATTCTAGTTTTTCCAAAGCACCAAAAGCTTCATTTCCTCCTCCTCTTGGCTGAATTCTTTCTTTAAGTTTTCAAGAATATTTTCTTTCATTTCACTCCAAGAAACCAAGTTCTCTTCCTTTCCTTCAAATCAGATTAGGTAGGGAGTTGTTTTTAAGTTTATTTCTATGTTTTGCTAAGTGTTGTTCTTGGTTCAAAATGATGATTTCATGGATTTTCTCTAGTTTTTCCATTTGGTTTTCTTCTTCCTTTTTCTTTGAACAATTCAGCCATATGGCCTAGGTGGGACTAAGATGATGGCTTGATGATGAGGACCTTGAGGGTGGGTTGTGAATCCATCACAAGTTAGGCCTCTAAAGCTTGAAAGTTCCACTTGATGCAAAACTTTAAAGAATAATATTTTTATGATGTTTTTATGATCTTGAGTTTAGAACTTGAAAGATGTATTTCTCACTTTGTCTTGCTAAGATATATATATTGATTGAATTTGTATTTCTATAAAGTCTTGAAGGAGCTCTAGTAAAGAAATCAAATGAACTTGCATCCATGTTTAAGTTTATGCCTTGCATAATCATGTTTACTTTCTATGTCATCACTAAAATTTCAAGAATGAATAAATGGACTTGCATACTCATGTTTAAATTTCCAAGTTTGCATTTCATGTTTATATTTCATGTTGTCACTTAATCTCTAAAGATAATAAAGAAGTTGCATCTCATTTATTTTATGTTCTCACTTTATTTTATAATGGCTAAAAGAATCAACGCATGACATGTTTATTTTTATGTCATCACCTAAAGATCCTAGAGCTCAAAGACTTGTCCAAGTATCACAAGCAAAGAAATAAGATTATTGGAGTTAAAGAATTGATTCTTTAAGAAGTCTTGAGATTGGAGCTTAAAAAGATGTAATAATAATTCTCTTTCTCCCTTCACCGGTCCAGTGCGGATTACCGCTCTCCTCTTAAGATTCTCTTCTTCCTTTACTGGTCCAGTGCGGACTACGCGCTTCAGTTTCTTGCATCATGTTTATATTTCAAGTTCTTGCATCATGTTTAATTTTCAAGTCATCACCTTAAATCTTAAAGATAAAGAAATGGATTTGCATATCATGTTTATAATTCCAAGTTATCACCTTATAATGACAAGATTAAAATGAGGTTGCATAGCATGTTTATGATTCTAAGATATCACATAAATCTCTTAAGCTCAAGACTTGCTCCTTTTATCTTAAGTGAGAATTTTAATTATAAAGATTCTTTCAAGTTTAGCAAAAAGAATTAGTTTCTAAAAAGTTTTAAAGCTTTGTAAGGATTCTACGGGAAACTAATATTTTATGTTCACTTAAAATGTGATTTTATACAATTATATGAGGTTCATGATTTGGCTTCTGATATGAGATTAGTACCAATAAATGATGATGATTTAATATGTTTGGAGTTGTGATAATTATGGTTTATTGTTAAGAGAATGATTCTATGCATGTTAGTGACAAAACTAGCTTCCTAGAACAACGTAAATCTAGAATTTACCTAGTCTTTGACCCCTTTAAGTTTATCCAATGCCAAATCTATTTTAGTATGTTATAATTTTGTCTAAGATTAGTTAGCCATGAAAAACTTGGTATCAATTAGTGTAGGATTTATTCCGAACACTAAAAATGAAACTAGTAACTAGAAAACCGTAAAAGCAAGATTTTTTTTTAGAACTCTAAAGAATGAAATTTATGCATTCTGTCCAGAATTATCAGCAACTATAAGAACCAGATTTTATTATGTTTAGATAAGGGAGAATAATTCATAATTGGTTTAGTAATTAATGTTAGCATCGTAGGGAAAGCTGGTAGCAAGAAAGGGTTAAAAACGCAACTTCTAACACATTGTAAAACCTTAAGAATAACTTACTGCCTATGCTGCCCCATAGAGTTTAATAATGTTCCTAAGCCTTATAATTAATTGTAATAATGGTAATGAATCCCTTAGATGCATAATTAATTAGTTTGGCAATTGAGGTTACCCAATTCTAGAGTTTCGGTTGTTTAAGACAGTTTTCGATAAAGATTTATGATGATGCCTCTTTGATGTTTTAAGTGATAAGTCTATAAAGTGATTTGATGCTTATTAAGTATTAGATGCCATTGAATGATTCCCTAGCTTGCATATTATAGTTGCTGTTGCAAACAATGAAAATGCTTATGCATGAAATAAAGAAATAATCTCTGTTATTTTAAAAAAAAAATTACCTTTGTTGCTGAAGAAAGTGTACTACTGTAAAAGTGTAATTTGGAAAGGTTCTGGCTAGGAAAGACTTGGTATTTAAGCGTGTCCATTGTGACTCACCTCTCTTTCCTGGGAATCTCCCAAATGCATGATTTCAGTTAGTATATATTATTCCATCATAACACTATAAATGAGAAAATGTCATGATGATTATGAATTGAATTATGATATAACATGCAAAGATTTAATGGTGACTTAAATGTAAGAGGAAATGATCCTTTAGACCCATCAGACTATAGGTGGTGAAAAGGTGATCCTAGCCCCCTAGTCCGTTCTCTCAAAAGGGTAAGAGGGAATTTTACTTATCAAAAGGGATAAGTATGTGCTGGTGACGACTAGCAAGGTATGAGCTCATAACCTAGATTACTCCCAAAAGGGTGGAGTATAGGGTGGCCCAGGAAAATGATGATGAAAGTAACTTTAAGTCACCTAAGGAACTAAGTAATGCATGATGTAAATATGATGTTCTTCTATGCATAGTATTTATGATATGATGATGAGAAATATGATGTTCTTTTATGCATAGTATTTATGATATGATGATGAAGAATATGATGTGTTGATAAAAGGAAAAGTTCATTATAAACATGACATGCTAAGTTTATGATGCATTATAAGATGCATGATTAAAACCGACGAACCTCGGTAAAGTATATTTTCGAACTTAATAAATCAATCTTAACATGCTCACTATTTCATAATAACCCCGAGGTTCCTGGGGATGATGATGATGACATAATGCATCATAAGGTGAGTACCCTACTAGATTCTTTATAAGTTTCTCACTCCCTCTATTTTTCTTTCCATCTCGTCTTCAAGAAACAAAAGGAAGCGTTCGTGAATCACATTGAGGCTTTCACCGGGTAGCCAAACTTGATCCTGCTAGTTTCACTCGTATATTTCAGATATCTATCCCTATCCTTGGAGTGTTATTACTAGGTGCGTTAATGGATGTTGTAACACCCTAATAATTAACCGAATACACCTAGGTTGTATGATTAATTACTAGACTTTACTCTTTGCTTCAATTCTTTCATCATACTATGAAAATACTTAGTGAAATTACGAGCCAATTTTTTTAAAAAAAACATAATTGAAAACGTGAGCCGCACATAACGTGAACAATAATCGAAATAAAGCAAATAACGTGCAGATATAGCATGAAAAACACATTATATTGGCTCATCATATAGCATCCATAATTACATAACACATAGATAGTTTGCCTACTAACAGAATAAGACTAGGTGTTGGCAATCTAACAAAATATAAATAATATATGGATGGAAGGACATCCATTAATGGCACCTAGTAATAACACTCCAAGGATAGGATAGATATCCAAGCTCACGCGCAAAGTTTAGCGATACGTTCCTTAAGGATAATAAGCTGGTTCACCAATCAAGTACATCTGTAACACCCTAATAATTAACCGAATACACCTAGGTTGTATCTAATTAATTACTAGACTTTACTCTTTGCTTCAATTCTTTCATCATACTTTGAAAATACTTAGTGAAATTACGAGCCATTTTTTTTTTTAAAACATAATTGAAAACGTGAGCGCATAACGTGAACAATAATCGAAATAAAGCGAATAATGTGCAGACATAGCATGAAAAACACATCATATTGGCTCCATCATATAACATCCATAATTACATAACACATAGATAGTTTGCCTACCAACAGAATAAGACTAGGTGTAGGCAATCTAACAAAACATAAATAATATATGGATGGAAGGACATCCATTAATGGCACCTAGTAATAACACTTCAAGGATAGGGATAGATATCTGAAATATACGAGTAAAACTAGAGGATCAAGTTCAGCTACCAGGTGAAAGCCTCAATGTGATTCACGAATGCTTCCTTCTATTTCTGAAGACGAGATGGAAAGAAAAAATAGAGGGAGTGAGAAACTTATATAAAGAATCTCAGTAGGGTACTCACCTCATGATGCATTGTGTCATCATCATCGTCCCCAGGAACCTCGGGGTTATTATGAAATAATGAGCATGCTAAGATTGATTTATTAAGTTTGAAAATATACTTTATCGAGGTTCGTCGATTTTAATCATGCGTCTTATAATGCATCATAAACTTAGCATGTCATGTTTATAATGAACTTTTCCTTTCATATATATTAACATAGTTATGCATAAAATCACATCATATTCCTCATCATCATTTCATAATACTATGCATAGCAGAACATCATATTTCTCATCATCATCTCATAAATACTATGCATAGTAGAACATCATATTCACATAATGCATTTACTTAGTTTCTTAGGTGACTTAAAGTTACTTTCATCATCATTTTCCTAGGCCACCCTATACTCCACCCTTTTGGGAGTAATCTAGGTTATGAGCTCATACCTTGCTAGTCGTCACCAACACATACTTATCCCTTTTGATAAGTAAAAATTCCGTCTCTACCCTTTTGAGAGAACGGACTAGGGGGCAAGAATCACCTTTTCACCGCCTATAGTTTGATGGTCCAAAGGATCATTTTCTGGATCACCTTTTCACCACCTATAGTCTGGGTCCAAAGGGTCATTTCCTCATATATTTTGAGTCACCTTTAAGTCTTTGCATGTTATATCATAATCATCAAGATGCATGAACATTCTCATTGTTTGCAATAGCAACTATAACATGCAAGCCATGAAATCATTCAATAATATCAAATTCTCAGTAGGTATTACATCATCATATAACTGACATTCCAAAGCATCAAATCTCTACATAGACTTATCATTTAAAACATCAAAGAGGCATCATCATCAATTCTTACCGAAAGCGTCTCAACCGAAACTCTAGAATCGGCAACCTCAATTATTGAACTAATTAATTATGCATCTAAGGAATTCATTACCATCATTACCATTAATTATAAGCCTTAGGAACATTATTAGACTATATGGGGCAGCATAGGCAGTAAGTCATTCTTAAGGTTTTATGGTGTGCTAGAAGTTGCGTTTTAACCTTTTTCGTTACCGTCTTTCCCTATGATGCCAAAATTAATTACTAAACCAATTATGAATCATTCTCCCTTATCTAAACATAATAAAATCTGGTTCTTAAGGCCACTAAAGGTTCTGGACAGATTGCATAAATTTCATTATCTAGAATTCTAGAAATCTTGCTTTACGGTTGTTTTATATAGCTAGTTTCTCTTCTAACTTGCATATAATTGTTCCCTCATCAATAAACATAATAATCACAACTTTAAACATATTAAATCATCATCATACATTGGTAATAAACTCAGATTAGTGGCTGAATCATGAACCTATCATAATCACATTTTAAGTGTACATGGAATACTAGTTTCTTGTAAATCTTTGCAAGGCCTCAAATTTCTTTTAGAAACTAATTCTTTTTGCTAAACTTGAAAGAATCTTCATGATTAAAATTCTCACTTAAGATAAAAGGAGCAAGTCTTGAGCTTAAGAGATTTATGTGATATCTTAGAATCATAAACATGCTATGCAACCTCATTTTAATCTTGTCATTATAAGGTGATAACTTGGAATTATAAACATGATATGCAAATCCATTTCTTTATCTTTAAGATTTAAGGTGATGACTTGAAAATTAAACATGATGCAAGAGCTTGAAATATAAACATGATGCAAGAAACTGGAGCGGCGTAGTCCGCATAGGACCAGTGGAGGGAGAAGAGAATCTTAAGAAACCGAGCGGCGGATCGCATTGGACGGTGAAGGGAGAAGAGAATTATTATTACATCTTTTTAAGCTCCAATCTCAAGACTTCTTAAAGAATCAATTCTTTAACTCCAATAATCTTATTTCTTTGCTTGTGATACTTGGGCAAGTCTTTGAGCTCTAGGATCTTTAGGTGATGACATAAAAATAAACATGTCATGCGTTGATTCTTTTAGCCATTATAAAATAAAGTGAGAGCATAAAATAAATATGAGATGCAACCTCTTTATTATCTTTGAAGATTAAGTGACAACTTGAAACATAAACATGAAATGCAAGCTTGGAAATTTAAACATGAATATGCAAGTTCATTTATTCATTCTTGAGAATTTAGTGATGACATAGAAAGTAAACATGATTATGCAAGGCATAAACTTAAACATGGATGCAAGTTCATTTTATTTCTTTACTAGAGCTCCTCCAAGACTTTAGAGAAATATAAATTCAACCCAATATATCTTAGCAAGACAAAGTGAAAAATACATCTTTCAAGTTCTAAACTCAAGATCATAAAAACATCATAAAAATATTATTCTTTAAAGTTTTGCATCAAGTGGAACTTTCAAGCTTTAGAGGCCTAACTTGTGATGGATTCACAACCCACCTTCAAGGTCCTCATCATCAAGCCATCATCTTAGTCCCACCTAGGCCATATGGCCAAATTGGTTAAAGAAAAATGAAGAGGAAAACCAAATGAAAAGCTAAGGAAAGTTCATAAATTTATCATTTTGAGCCAAAAACATACTTCTCAAATCATAGAAATAAATATAGAAAATCTGATTTGAAGGAAAGGAAGAGAACTTGGTTTCTTGGAGTGAAATGAAAGAAAATATTCTTGAAAACTTGAAGAAAGAATTCAGCCAAGAGGAGGAGGAAATGAGAGCTTTTGGTGCTCCTAAAACTAGAATTTGTGTAAGTTATGAGCAAGGCTTCAAGGCTCCTCAAGCATGCCTATTTATAGAGGAATTCAAGCTCATGTATGACAAGAGGAGGAGGCATAATTTTCAGATTTTTATGGGGAACAAAGGGAGGAAAATCATTTCTTTGTTTAAGGCATGTTTTATGCCATGTTTTAGGGAATTTTTTGGCATTTTGTTTTAGTGCATTATCTTGCAATAATTCTAATGATTATGGCTGAATTATTTCGTGCATTACAGCCTCATGGAAGAGGGTTTTGTGTGTTCCATGTATTATTTAGGTGTAGGCAAGGTATTCATGCAATTTAGAGAATTTACGGTTAAGGGCTTAGGTGAATTAGTAAGCAATTTGAGTGTTTTAAAGCAATTTTAGGTTCTAATCAATTTAAATAAATAATTTTGACTCTAGATTAATAATTAGAATTTAATAAGCTTTAATTTGAGCCTAATATTGCTTAGGTTTGTTAGCGAATCAAAAATCTCAAAATTTGTAAAACTTGACAAAGACAGGGGCAAAACGGTCATTTTACTTAAAAATTGCCCGAGACCACCCGAGCTTAACCAATGGTTAATCATGGCTTAAAAACACCTTTTAACACATTTTAGTGAGGTTCGGGCTCAGTCGGCACGTAAATCGAGTTAAAACAGCGGCAAGGGCGTTTTGGTCATTTCGCATGTCGGAGCTCAAAATTAGGATTCTTCTCCTCTATTAACACACATAACACAAACAATCCCTTATTAACATCAAAACATCCCCTTGAGGATGGGTGGGGCCCACGATCCTCATTTTCTAGTAAAATAACCTCAGGGGCATTTTGGTCATTTTACACGTACAGAAAATTGGGGTTTGCAATACTTGCACGAATTGCTCCTAACTTCTCTTCTAACGTTATATTCCTTTATTAAGGATTGTTTGGTCTCAAATTTTATATAATATTTACCTACGGTAATTCGGTAATTCCTAATGACAGTAAAAATTCCAGTAAAAATTGGGGCATTACAACATTTACCAGGTGAGAGCATCAACGGGAATCACGAACATCACCATCACTTGAAGACGAGATGGAAAGAAAGAAGGGAGTGAGAAACTTTTATAAGAATCTCAGTAGGGTACTCACCTTATATGCATCGTGTCATCATCATCGTCCTCAGGAACCTGGGGTTATTATGAAATAGTGAGCATGCTAAGATTGATTTATTAAGTTTGAAAATATACTTCCCGAGGTTCATCGGTTTTAATCATGCGTCTTATAATGCATCATAAACTTAACATGTCATGTTTATAATGAACTTTTCCTTTCATATATAATAACATAGTTATGCATAAAATCACATCATATTCCTCATCATCATTTCATAATACTATGCATAGCAGAACATCATATTCACATAATGCATTTACTTAGTTTCTTAGGTGACTTAAAGTTACTTTCATCATCATTTTCCTGGGCCACCCTATACTCCACCCTTTTGGAGTAATCTAGGTTATGAGCTCATACCTTACTAGTCGTCACTAGCATATACTTATCCCTTTTGATAAGTTAAAGTCCAACTCTACCCTTTTGAGAGAACGGGCTAGGGGGAATCACCTTTTCACCTATAGTCTGATAGGTCCAAAGGATCATTTCCTCATAATTTTAAGTCACCATTAAGTCTTTGCATGTTATATCATAATATAACTTTGAATTCATAATCATCAGGATGCATAAACATTCTCATTGTTTGCAACAGCAACTATATCATGCAAACTATGAAGTCATTCAATGATATCAATCACTACATAGACTTATCATTTCAAACTTCAAAGAACCATCATCATAAATTCTTCCTGAAACTTCTTAAACAACCGAAACTTTAGAATCGGTAATCTCAATTATCAAACTAATTAATCATGCATCTAAAGGATTCATTATCATCATTATCATTAATTATAAGCCTTAAGAATATTATTAAACTATATGGGAAGCATAGGCAGCAAGTTATATTTAAGGCTTCACGGTGTGCTAAAAGTTGTATTTTTAACCCTTTCTCGTTACCAGCTTTTCTTATGGTGCTAAAATTAATTACTAAACCAATTATGAATCATTCCCTCTTATCTAAACATAATAGAACCTGGTTCTTAGGGCTGCTAAAGGTTCTGGACAGAATGCATAAATTTCATTTTCTAGAGTTCTAGAAATCTTGCTTTTACGTTTTCTAGGAAGCTAGTTTTATTTCTAACATGCATAGAATCGTTTCCTCAGCAATAAACCATGATTATCACAACTTCAAACATATTAAACCATCATCATACAGTAGTACTAAACTTAGATCAGTGGCTGAATCATGAACCTCATATAATTGCATCAAATCACATTTTAAGTACAAGTAAGATACTAGTTTCCCGTAAAATCTTTGCAAAGCCTTAAAACTCTTTTAAAAACTAATTCTTTTTGTTATTCTTGAAAGAAATTTTAGAACTAAACCAGTAGCTTATTTAAAATCACTTTAGGCCTACCTTAATCATGAGGCCGATTTATTCATTGAAAGAATCTTTATGATTACAATTTTCACTTAAGATAAAAGGAGCAAGTCTTGAGCTTTAGAGATTTAGGTGATAACTAGAATCATAAACATGCTATGCAACCTCATTTTAATCTTGTCTTTATAAGGTGATAACTTGGAATTATAAACATGATATGCAAGAAATTGGAGCGGCGATAGTCCGCACTTGCAAGGTGGAGGGAGAAGAGAATCTTAGAAGGGAGCGGCGTAGTCCGCACTGGACCAGTGAAGGGAGAAGAGAATTCTTATTACATCTTATTAAGCTCCAAACTCAAGACTTCTTAAAGAATGAATTCTTTAACTCCAATAATCTTAAGGAAATTGAAAGTGATACTACCATTTTCAACTTTGCTTGTGATACTTGGGCAAGTCTTTGAGCTCTAGGATCTTTAGGTGATGACATAAAATAAACATGCCATGCGTTGATTCTTTTAGCCATTATAAAATAAAGTGAGAGCATAAAATAAATATGAGATGCAACCTCTTTATTATCTTTATAGATTAAGTGACAACTTGAAATATAAACATGAAATGCAAGCTTGGAAATTTAAACATGAGATATGCAAGTTCATTTATTTATTCTTGAGAATTTAGTGATGACATTAAAAGTAAACATGGTTATGCAAGGAATAAACTTAGACATGGATGCAAGTTCCTTTTATTTCTTTACTAGAGCTCTTCCAAGACTTTAGAGAAATATAAATTCAACCCAATATATCTTAGCAAGACAAAGTGAAAAATACATCTTTCAAGTTCTAAACTCAAGATCTTTATTTTTACATCATAAAAATATCATTCTTTAAAGTTTTGCATCAAGTGGAATTTTCAAGCTTTAAAGGCCTAACTTGTGATGGATTTACAACCAACACTCAAGGTCCTCATCATCAAGCTATCATCATATTCCTTCTTAGGCCATTTGGCCGAAATCATTAAAGAAAAATAAGGAAAGAAAAAGAAATTGTAAAGCTTTAAAAACTAGTGAAACCTTCAAGTTTTAGAGGTCTAACTTGTGAAGGCTTTGCAACCAACACTCAAGAACCTCATCATCAAACCATGGTCTCATCATAATCTAGGCCATAAGGCTGAAATGTTTTTAAAAGAAAAGGGAAAACAAAACCGAAATTAGAGCTAGAAGAAAGTCCATGAAATCATCATTTTTGAGCTAGAAACATAACTTGTCATAGCATAAAATGAACTTAGAAACAACTCCCTACCTAATCTGATTTGAAGGAAAGGAAGAGAACTTGGTTTCTTTGAGTGAAATGGAAGAAAATATTCTTGAAAACTTGAAGAAAGAATTCAGCCAAGAGGAGGAGGAAATGAGAGCTTTTGGTGCTTTGGAAAAACTAGAATGTGTACAATTTTGAGCAAGCATCTAAACTCCTAAGCATGCCTATTTATAGAAGAATTCAAGCTCATGTATGGACAAGAGGAGGAGGAAAATCTGACTAAATTTGAGGAGGAAACAAGGAAGGAAAAATCATCTTGTTTGGTGGCTTAAAACATGGAATCATGAAACATGATTCCTTGTTTTCATACCTTGAGTTTTGTGCCAAGTTTGACAAATTTTCTGATGCATATTAGGCCATATAATTTCATGCATTATAGCCCAAGGAAGAGAAATTTGTGTGTTCCATGCATTATTTAGGTGTAGGTAAGGTATTTTGCAAATTAGAGAATTTGCAATTAAGGGCTTAGGTGAATTAGTAAGCAATTTGGGTGTTTTTAAGCAATTTTAGGTTCTAATCAATTTAAATAAATAATTTTGACTCTAGATTAAGAATTAGAATTTAATAAGCTTTAATTTGAGCCTAATATTGCTTATGTTTTGCTAGACGAATCAAAAATCTCAAAATTTGCAAAACTGCACAAAGACGGGGCAAAATGTAATTCACTCAAAAATTCGGGGCCATCCGAACTTAACCAATGGTTAATCATAGCTTAAAAACACCTTTTAAAACATTTTAGTGAGGTTCGGGCTTAATCAACATGCAAATCCAAGTTAAAACAAGCTGGGGGGCGTTTTGGTCATTTCGCGTCGAAACTCAAAATTAGATTCTTCTCCTCTATTAACACACATAACACAAACAATCCCCTATTATCTCAGAACATCCCCTTGAGGACGGGTGGCCCACGATCCTCATTTTCTAAGTAATAACCTCAGGGGCATTTTGGTCATTTTACACGTCAAGAAATTCGGGGCTTGCGACTCTTGCAGGAATCGCTCATAACTTCTTTTCTAATGTTATATTCCTCTATTGAGGATTGTTCGGTCTAAATTTATATAAGAATTACCTAGGATAATTCGGTAATTTCTAAATGACAGTAAAAGTTGGGGCGTTAGATATTCCTTCCATCCATATACTATTTATGTTTTGTTTGATTGCCTACACCTAGCCTAACTCTGTTGGTAGGCAAAATATTTATGTGTTATGTAATTATGGATGTTATATGATGGAGCCAATGTGATATGATGTATTTAATTTTTGATATGTCTTTTTATATTCCGTTAGTCGAACGTTATGCGCGACTCACGTTTTCAATCAGGTTTTAAAAAAAAATGGCTCGTAATTTCACTAAGTATTTTCAAAGTATGATAAAGAACTGAAGCAAAGAGTAAAGCAGTAATTAATCAGATACAACCTAGGTGTATTAGGTTAATTATTAGGTGTTACAGATTGAATCATGTACAGGGTTAAAACTTGTGAGAATCTAGTTCTGAATTGAGTATGAGGGGTCTCTAACCACTAAAATTGTTGAATTTTATTATCATACTTAAGAACTTTTTTACCCCTCAAATTTTATGGAGCCTTGTGAACATATTGAAGTATATCAGGGAATTTTCATAGCCTTTAAATTGATTGTTTAATTTGTGAGATAAATGTTCTACTAAGTCTGAATTCTGCCAAATGGTCTTTATACTAGAAATGAATTAAACTCTTAATTTAGAAGTCAAATGATCTTTGGTTCAAGTATAATGTACATGAATGCATGCTAGTGACATTAAAGATTGGTTTGTGAGAAATGAATGAGAATTTCTTGTGATTGGTTGTATATATGAGCTTTAGCTTGCGTTGGTAAAAAGAATCATGATAAATGAATGATGTATATATATATTGGAAACATTATGACATTCAGAAACTATGCTAACGCATATGGTAATGTGAGCTTGAGGATGATGTATGTACTAAGTAAAGAATGAAGTCCTCTTTAGTTCAAAAAGGGTGCAAAGGTCCCCTTTAGTCTATAAAGGGCACGAAAGGTCTCTTGAATGTGTACAGGCACTGGAAGGTCCCTGAATATGTAAACCCGGAAGGTCCCCTTTAGTCCAAGAGGGCAAGAAAAGGTCCCCTTCATGTCATCCAGGGCACATCAAGTTGAAAATGAATTATTATGATGTTGAGTAGTATGACATATGTATCCTTGAGTGATGGAGTATTTAAAACAAATCCACTTAGGAGGAATGACTTTTGAACTTTAAAATGAACCTTTGATATGTGTTGCATGCTCACAATTTTACTAAAAACTGAAGTGGCTGGGACGATAACGATGGCATGAGTTTCATTATATGTTTTGGGGATACCTTACTAAGAATTTTAGAATTCTCACCCCTATGTGTTTGTTTTTGTGTTGTCTCCAGGTTAATTCAGAAATAGTGAACCCTCACAGAAAGACTGAATTGGAATATCTATAGCTTAGTAGTGGAGACTCATCTATTGTATTTAAACATGTATATGTATCTGTAAATATAGTAAAGAACGGAATGTGTACTGAAAGCTCATAGAAGAGCTTCCTTTTGTACTTGATTTGTACTAAATAAATACTTTGTTTCCTTGCTATATATTTTGATAAAATCACGAGTTAGTTACTACACAATTCGATTCATTCTTGCTATCGATAATTAAGAAAGGTCCACTAATTAATGAGTAACAACTCTCGAGTATGATGCCATGACTTAAGGATGGGGTTGTACTTAGGAGGATGTTACATTATGGTATGAGTAGTTCATCCTTGTACTTAGGGCTAATGTCTATGCCCTGCGGTTTACCTTCTCCTCACATTGCAGGAGAAGTACGTCTCTGCGAAATGCATCAACTAGTTAAGACAGGTGACTTTGAAATAGCGTGATATGCCCATGGTTTACATTCTCCTCACGGTAAGGAGAAATGCATCTGGCATGTCACATTTAAAATCTCACTTTCAAAAACTTCTTTTGAGTCTTTCAAATTTGAAGGAAATTCAACAACACAACGGTTGTACAGAATTCCTCGAATATGAGTCATGCCACATTACTCATCGACCACATACTTTCTCATGCAATATATCAGTTAAGCAAACCTTTCAAAGTCATATAAACATATTCACTCATTTCATTGTCATCATAGTCTTATGTATCTCAATCATAACATGCCACGTCATCATAACAATCACATCATAAGCTCACATATTCTCATACACATGCCATTAATACTTTCATATATACTCTCATATATTAGACTTATGTGTTCACTCGGTACACTGCTCCCAATCATCTTCCCATAGGTCTATATCCTTTAACCCTTAAGGGCTTAAACTTGTGTTTAGATATCCTAACACCAATAATAGATATTTAATGCACCTAAAGGATCATTACTTGTAATTTTCTCTAACTTTTATGCTTACTAATGTAACGCCCAATTTTTACTTAATCTTTACCTGTCATTAGAAATTACCAAATTCCGTAGGTAAATATTATATAAAATTTGAGACCAAACAATTCTCAATAAAGGATATAACGTTAGAAGAGAAGTTAGGAGCAATTCGTGCAAGTATTGCAAACCCCAATTTTCTGTCCGTGTAAAATGACCAAAATGCCCTGGTTATTTTACTCAGGAAAATGAGGATCGTGGGCCCCACCCATCCTCAAGGGGATGTTTTGATGTTAATAAGGGATTGTTTGTGTTATGAGTGTTAATAGAGGAGAAATCTCATTTTGAGTTTCGACGCACAAATGACCAAAACGCCTGCGACCTTTTAACCCGAATTTGCGTGCCGACTAACCAAACCTCACTAAAATGTGTTAAAAGGTGTTTTTAAGCCATGATTAACCATTGGTTAAGCTCCGGGTGGTCTCGGGCAATTTTTAAGTAAAATGACCGTTTTGCCCCTCTCTTGTGCAAGTTTTACAATTTTTGAGATTTTTGATTCGTCTAATGAAACCTAAGAATATTAGGCTCAAATTAAAGCTTATTAAATTCTAATCACTAATCTAGAGTCAAAATTATTTATTTAGATTGATTAGAACCTAAAATTGCTTAAAACACCAAATTGCTTAGTAATTCACTAAGCCCTTAACCGTAAATTCTCTAATTGCATGAATACCTTGCCTACACCTAAATAATACATGGAACACACAAAATCCTCTTCCACAAGGCTGTAATGAATGAAATTATTGAGTAATAAGTCAGAAATTATTACACAAAAATCCAAAAAATGAAAACAAAAAATCATGAAAACATGGAAACATGATTCCATGTTTTAAGCCACAAACAAAATGATTTTCTTCCTTATTTTTTTTCCCTCTAATTTTTGGTCAGATTTCTTTCCTTTGTCCATTTATGAGCTGCAAAATCTCTATAAATAGGCATGCTTGAAGATAGTTTAGATGCTTGTTCATAACTTACACAATTCTAGTTTTAGGAGCACCAAAAGCTTTCTTTCTTTCTTTCTCTTGGCCAAATTCTCCATCAGCTTTTCAAGGATATTTTCTTCATTTCACTCAAGGAAACCAAGTTCTCTTCCTTTCAAATCAAATTAGGTAGGGAGTTGTTTTTAAGTTTATTTCTATGTTTTGCTAAGTGTTGTTCTTGGTTCAAAATGATAATTTCATGGATTTTCTCTAGTTTTTCCATTTGGTTTTCTTCTTCCTTTTTCTTTAATCAATTCAGCCATATGGCCTAGGTGGGACTAAGATGATGGCTTGATGATGAGGACCTTGAGGTGTAGGTTGTGAATCCATCACAAGTTAGGCCTTAAAGCTTGAAAGTTCCACTTGATGCAAAACTTTAAAGAATAATATTTTTATGATGTTTTTATGATCTTGAGTTTAGAACTTGAAAGATGTATTTTGCACTTTGTCTTGCTAAGATATATTGGGTTGAATTTATATTTCTCTAAAGTCTTGGAAGCTCTTAATAAATAAAATGAACTTGCATCCATGTTTAAGTTTATGCCTTGCATAACCATGTTTACTTTCTATGTCATCACTAAATTCTCAAGAATGAATAAATGAACTTGCATATTCATGTTTAAATTTCCAAGCTTGCATTTCATGTTTATGTTTCAAGTTGTCACTTAATCTTCAAAGATAATAAAGAGATGCATCATATTTATTTTATGCTCACTTTATTTTATAATGGCTAAAAGAATCAACGCATGACATGTTTATTTTATGTCATCACCTAAAGATCCTAAGCTCAAAGACTTGCCCAAGTATCACAAGCAAAGAAATGGATTATTGGAGTTAAAGAATTGATTCTTTAAGAAGTCTGAGATTGGAGCTTAAAAAGATGTAATAATAATTCTCTTCTCCCTTCACTAGTCCAAGTGCGGATCCAGGGAACAGATTCTTGGTCTCTCCTCCTCAATCACTATGCGGACTGAGCTAAGTTTCTTGCATCATGTTTATATTTCAAGCTCTTGCATCATGTTTAATTTTCAAGTTATCACTTTAAATCTTAAAGATAAAGAAATGGATTTGCATATCATGTTTATATTCCAAGTTATCACCTTATAATGACAAGATTAAAATGAGGTTGCATAGCATGATTATGATTCTAAGATATCACATAAATCTCTTAAGCTCAAGACTTGCTCCTTTTATCTTAAGTGAGAATTTTAATTATGAAGATTCTTTCAAAAAGAATTAGTTTCTAAAAGAGTTTTAAAGCTTTGTAAGGATTCTACAGAAACTAATATTTTATGTTACTTAAAATTGATTTTATACAATTATATGAGGTTCATGATTCGGCTTCTGATATGAGATTAGTACCAATAAATGATGATGATTTAATATGTTTGAAGTTGTGATAATTATGGTTTATTGCTAAAGGAATGATTCTATGCATGTTAGAGATAAAACTAGCTTCCTAGAAAGGTAAACCAAGATTTCTAGAACTTTAGAGAATGAAATTTATGCATTCTGTCCAGAGCCTTTAGTGACCTTAAGAACCAGAATATTATTATGTTTAGATAAGGGACAATGATTCATAATTGGTTTAGTAATTAATTTTAGCATCATAGGGAAGTCGTAAGAGAAAGGGTTAAAAACGGTAACTCTCATACGGGTAAACCTTAAGAACAACTTACTTCTATGCTACCTGATATAGTCTAATAATGTTCTTAAGGCTTATAATTGATGGTAATAAATCCTTAGATGCATAAGTAATTAGTTTGATAATAAAGTTACCAACTTTAGAGTTCGATTATTAAGGGAGCTTCCTGAGAATTTTGATGACATCTTTTGATGCTTTGAATGTCAAGTTTATATGATAAAGTAATAACCTGAGAATTTGATATTATTGAATGATTTCATGGCTTGCATGTTATAGTTGCTATTGCAAACAATGAAATGTTCATGCATCTTGATGATTATGATATAACATGCTAAGACTTAATGGTGACTTAAACTTATAAGGAAATGATCCTTTGGACCCATCAGACTATAGGTGGTGAAAAGGTGATCCTGAGAAATGATCCTTTGAGATCCATTAGACTATAGATGGTGAAAAGGTGATTCTTGCCCCCTAGCCCATTATTACTCAAAAGGGTAGAGTCGGGATTTTAACTTATCAAAAGGGATAAGTATATGCTAGTGACGACTAGTAAGGTATGAGCTCATAACCTAGATTACTCCCAAAAGGGTGGAGTATAGGGTGGCCTAGGAAAATGATGATGAAAGTAATTTAAGTCACCTAAGAGAAACTAAGTAAATACATTATGTGAATATGATGTTCTACTATGCATAGTATTTATGAGATGATGATGAGAAATATGATGTTCTGCTATGCATAGTATTATGAAATGATGATGAGGAATATGATGTGATTTTATGCATAACTATGTTAATATATATGAAAGGAAAATTTCATTATATACATGACATACTAAGTTTATGATGCATTATAAGACGCATGATTAAAACCGACGAACCTCGGTAAAGTATATTTTCAAACTTAATAAATCAATTTTAGCATGCTCATTATTTCATAATAACCCAGAGGTTCCTGGGGACGATGATGATGACACAATGCATCATGGTGAGTACCCTACTGAGATTCTTTTTATAAGTTTCTCACTCCCTCTATTTTTTCTTTCCATCTAGTCTTCAGAAACGGAAGGAAGCATTCGTGAATCACATTGAGGCTTTCACCTGGTAGCTGAACTTGATCCTGCTAGTTTCACTCGTATATTTCAGATATCTATCCCTATCCTTGGAGTGTTATTACTTAGGTGCCATTAATGGATATCCTTCCATCCATATATTATTTATGTTTTGTTAGATTGCCTACACCTAGTCTTATTCTGGTAGGCAAACTATCTATGTGTTATGTAATTATGGATGTTATATGATGGAGCCAATATGATGTGTTTTTCATGCTATGTCTGCACTTTATTCGCTTTATTTCGATTATTGTTCACGTTATGCGCGCTCACGTTTTCAATTATGTTTTAACAAAAAAAAAATGGCTTGTAATTTCACTAAGTATTTTTCAAAGTATGATGAAAGATTGAAGCAAAGAGTAAAGTCTAGTAATTAATCAAATACAACCTAGGTGTATTCGGTTAATTATTAGGGTGTTACTTTATAAAATTTGGAAATGCCAGGGTATCGATTGGGTACCTCGCGCATGCTCAGCGAGCCTTTCAAAGTATCCTGTGATGCTCAAAGTTTGGGTTGTGTCCTGATAGGATAGGCAAGTGGTGGCCTATGCATTTGGAGGCAACTCAGAGCCACATGAGGCAAATCCCACCCATGACCTTGAGTTAGCCGCTGTCGTGTTTGCTCTAAAGATTTGGAGACACCATTTATACGGAGTAAGGTTTGAGGTGTTTTCTAATCACAAGAGTTTGAATATCTCATGTAACAAGGATAGGGGAGTAATCGCTAGTCCGGAGGCACGGAAGGAGCGGCTCCTACCTAGAGCGAGAGGATACATGAATGAACCGAATTTACACACCGAATGAGAAGGGATGAGTCTGTATAGGTATGGGACTATACAATTAAGGAGGGCTTATATGAATTGATTGGTACTACCTATGCCACAAAGATGCATCTTTCTTTTTGGTAGCCTATCACGAAAGAACTTCAGTTAAGCGTGCTTGACTTGGGGTAATTTTGGGATGGGTAACCTCGGGGAAGTTTTCCTAGGAAGCGTGTGAGTGAGGACAAAGCACGCTGGAAAGACACGTGTTGGTTTGTGGGGCAGTTGCAATATCCATAAAGCGCAGGGGATTTACAGAATGGTCTCAGAGCCTGCACTTTTCCCAAGTACGGTGTGGTTCGGGAGACGAACCAGCGGGAAAGTTGGTGGGCATGTGACAACAGAACTGAGGAAATGGTGATCGCGAGTGGGAGGCCACGGACAAGGAGCGGCTCCTGCCTCCAAGCGGTGGAGTACATGAATGAACCGATTACACACCCGAATAGAGGATCCTGAGTCTGTATAGGTATGGGGACTATACAATTAAGGAAGACTTATATGAACTGATTGGTACTCCTACCACAAAGATGCATCTTTCTTCGGTAGCCTTTCACGAAAGAACTTCAAGTTCAGCGTGCTTGACTTGGGGTAATTTTGGGATGGGTGACCTCATGGGAAGTTTTCCTAGGAAGCGTGTGAGTTAGGACAAAGCCGCTGAAAAGACCCGTGTTGGTTTGTGAGAGGACAGCAATATCCATAAAGCGCGACGTTACTAACACCTCCACGCATTGCACAGATCGGTTATTGTAACGCACCGAATCATTTGCTAAACTTTCAAAATGACCAAAATACCCGGAAAGAATTAAGGCAGTTTTAAGTTCCGTTTGACCGACTTCGTCCCGAGGTTTAAAACAATGATTTTAAGGCATGAACTATGTTTGCTTAAGTCCGGGAGGTCCCGAGCAGTTTTGGTAAAAATTACGATTTTGCCCTTGCATATCGCATTTTCAGCTTAATGAGCTGTTCAACTCTAAACCTAAGCAATATTAGGCTCTAATTAAAGGTTAATTAATTTCCATAATTAACCTAGGGCCAAAACCATCATTTGAAATTAATTGGAACCTAAAATTGCTTGGGGAAATTCAAACTTCATTCTTCTCTTTCTATAAAGAGAAAGAATCTATGAATAGTGTTGAATAGTGTTTCCACTATTCACATCATCTTCTTTCAAGGAGAAGTTGTCACACTCACATCACTAGTCTTGGAGGCTTTGACTCCATTAAACCTTCTCAACCACCTCTAACCTAGGGGTCTATAGTTTTAATTAACCAAATAGTGTACCTAGAGTACCTACTTGACAACCATCAATCCTAAGCCTAATCTATGTCACACCAAAGCACACTTCTAGACCATGATTTGAGGAGATATTTCTCCTTCCCAAGGCTGCCAAAAGTGGTGCCACCCTCCCCCTAAATCACATAAAATTAGTCTAAGTGGTCAAGCTATCTTATGACACATGTCTTGAACACTTTCAATCAATGTTCAACTTCCAAGAAAAATGTCTTTCAAGATTCAAAGAATGATTTATATGGTCAATCAAGGTTTTCAATTCACTTCTAAAATAAAAAGAAATATGTCTTTCAAATTCAAAAAGAATGATTTGTTTTTGTGGTCATTCAAGCTTTCTATCAAACTTTTTCAAGACACCATGTCTTACAACACCTTACCTATGCTTTGGGAATTTAAGTCTAGAAAATTTTCTCCTCTTTTTGGGCATAGGGTGCACGGTTCCTTAGCCTTGGCAGCCCAAAATTTTGTGATTTTATACATTTAAAAAGGTTTGAAAATAAGCTACAATTCTAGCCATGCTTTAGGACATGCATAGCTAGACTTTTCACCATGCTTTGAATGACTAACACCATGCTTTGAACAAAGATATTTCTTTTCCCCAAAAAGGCCACCATTATTCAATTCATTTTACTTCTCTATAAATAGGTAGCTTAGGGAACTTGAAGCACCTTTGTTCATTTCACTAAAGCTTAGAGTTTAGAGCACTTTGGGGTCTTCTTTCCTCAAGTTTAAGAGTCCATCTTCTCCAACTTCTTCATCTTCTTCACTTCCTCTCAATCTCAAACTCTAGGTAGGAGAGCTTTTCAAGAATGCTTTCTTTTATCTTAATGCTCAATGTTTGATCTTGCTTGAAAGTTGTGTTGTAGTGAGTTTCTCTCACAAGTTCATTTCGGTTTCTCCTTTTTCTTTCCCTTTCATTTTCGGCCTTAGGGCCAAGGTAAGGAGGGCTTGATGATGAGAGTTGTATGTTGATGTTTGTCACATGAACAACCTCTAAAGCTTGAGTTTTCTTAAGATAAGTTTATTATTTCCAAGTTTTGCTCAAGACATAGTTATGTTTCTCTTGAACCTTTGAAAACCCCATTTCTTTTCCTTGAGTTTTCAGCCATGAAGGCCTTTGGGACTGGGAAAAATGGTAGCTTGATGATGAGGGCTTCATGTTGATGTAGGTCACATGAACAAAACTCTAGAGCCTAAACTTGGTTTCTAGGCCAAGTGTGTTTAAAATTTCTTTCCTTTATGTTGGTCATGAGTTTTGTTTTGTTAAGAAATGTAGAGCATTGTAAAAATACTCAATGATGAGGACTTGAGATGTTGGTGTTTGAATCACCAAGATCTTGGTCCCTAGAGTTCAAAAAATATATATAAATGGTTGTTTCCTCATGATGAGGTTTCGGCCACCTTATGGTTCTTGGTGGAGGTATTGGCTCTTTTTACACAACTTAGCAACACTAGTGTTTCTTTTCTTGTGAGGATGAGTTATGGGATGAAACTTTGTTTCCTTTAAAGTCTTGCAAGAGCTCTAAACAAGATATAAAAGAAGTTGCATCCATGTTTACTTTTATGCTTTGCATAGCATGTTTAATTTCAAGCCATCACTAAGCAACTTAAGGATTAAAATGAGAATGTGCATCATCACTTAATTAATCTCAAAGCCTACCTATTTCAACCTTAAAGTTGATTGTTGATTTGGAGTGAAAACTTCAAGAGGCCTAGAGCACTAAAATAAAATTGAACCTTGCACCTCATGTTTATCTTTTGCCTAGCACGTTTATGTTTCAAGCTTTGCATCTCATTTTATATTTCAAGTCATCACTAAGCGCTAAGAATAAGAATGGAGATGCATTTCATATTTACTTTGTGTTATCACTTTACTTTCAAAAAGGCTATAAAATGAAATGCATAGCACGTTTATTTAATGTCGTCACTTAAAACTTTAGAGCTCAAAGACTTGCCCCTTTCATTCTGAGAAAAGAATTAAATCAAGGAGGTACTTCCTTGAATATCATTCGGCCATGTGGTGTAAATGGCTCTAGGATGAGTTTCATTTAACTACAAGGGCCTATAATGCATGACTTAGAATTTTTCTAAGCTTAGATGCACCCAACTAAGGTTTTAAACAAGTTTTCAAGTTTTGCATCTTGATCAAGGGTAAGATTAAATGGCTACTGCCCTTGGCATTTTATGTTGAGTTTTGGCAAAATAAACTTTGATCTTATGGAGTTTTGAAGTCTAAAAAGGTTCTAAGAGAAACTAGCAAGTTATATGTTTGAAAGTAAGGTTTTTCTCATGATTTTATGCCTTAAGGGTTTCGGTTCTGCCTTAACAGTTCCAGCACCTTAAATTCTGTTTTGGGTGGTCTAAATATGTTGATTTACCTTGCCGAGTATGTGACATTTGTTCTAGACATTTAAAAGCATCATTAGTGACTTTGTTTGCCTAATATGTGAATTCTAGAACTACTAAAGAATGGCAAAGTTAGTTTCTGCCCAGCCTTGATAAAATAGTTAGAATCACATTATAATATGCCTAGATGTGCGGGAGTGACTCATAATTGGCTTAGGTATTAATTACTGCACCATAGACAAAGTCGGAAGCGAGAAAGGGCTTAAACGCATTTCTAGAACACATAATTCATCAAATGTGAACAACTACATAAAGCTGTCCAACCATAATTAATTAGGAATTAGAACTTAATGGATTATGGTAATGAGGTTAATCAATCCCATCAGCATGCAAGAAAACAATGGGATAGTTTGAGGTTACCGATTCAGAGATTTCTACCTTAAGGGATGATTATGTGTCTCGCATTTAATGATGAATTGATGTGTTAGCTCATGACATATATGGTGCCATGTAACTATTATCCTTAAATAATAGTTTTGTACCCTTACGTTATTGCTTCTTTAAAAGACCTTAGAGATGCCGAAGTAGTAATTTTGTGTTACGCATTAATTATGCGGCATCTCACAGTAACATGTTAAACTTAGGGTGACTTAAGATATGAGAATGTAATCCTTTGAAACCACCAAACGAAGGGTGGGGACGATGTGATTCTAGCCCCTAAACCCGTACTTAAGGTCGGAAGTTGACTTATCCCAAGGGATGAAGTCTAGATGCTAGTGACGACTAGTGTGGTATGAGCTCATAACCTAGAGATTTCTCAAAAGGGAGAAAGATTAGGGCGGCAAGTTAAGTAAAGGTTCTTATGTCACCTAAGTAACCAAGTTATATGCTTTATGTTCCATGTACCCGTTATATGCCTTATGTTCCATGTACCCAGTTATATGCTTTATGTCCTATGTACCCAGTTGCATGATTTACGTTCTATAATTCAAGTATATAGCTTATGTAAACACAAGTGCCATGTTAAAAAGAACAAATTCTTGGAAATTGAGATTTTAGAAAACTCATAATTGAACCAATATATGTCCATGGTTTTATAAATAAGTAAAACCCTGGAGACGTAGATGATGACACATAGAATAGGAGGAAACCCTACTGAGTTTCTTTAGCAAGAAAACTCACTCCTTCTATCTCTCTTCCATTACGTTCAGTAGAGATGGCGACCTTCGTCCTATTCATTGACACGCCGACATGGGAGATCCATCCAAGAGCTTGGGTCATTTCATTTTGAGGGCTCTTGCACCGTTCGTGTATTCGCATTTCTTGGACGACCTTCTCCCATCCGTAGATAGCTACCTCTTTACCCGACGTCTCCTTATGATGATGCGATGATTTTTGAGCACGCCCGTATGCCTAATGAGGATTCTACGGACTCACTCTCCCAAGTTTGGAAGGGTACCAGAGTACGTGCCCTCACTCAGGACTGGAGGAGGATCCCTCAGGAGGACTCTGCCCCCCTCTCCGCATATGCCCATGGGTAGTGAGGAGACGTGACTCAGCCTTGGAGAGCCCCGGACCCGGTCCCGGCCTCGACGTAGGGGAAATGTCCAGCCTTCCACCATGCCCGCTCCAGCCGAGCTTCATCATGGAGGACTTGCTCAGTGCCTACTCCAGACGCACTTCGTCCATGGATTGGTTACGTCCCGCCTTACCCATGGCATTAGCTTTAGGATAGAGGGTAGTCCTTAGTGCATGCACTACACATAGAACGGATAAACTTTCTTTTGTATTGAGGTTATCCACTTTAGATGTTCTTGGAGGGTGTTCCTTTTATGATTTCTGGTTCTGTGGTTTCTATTTACATGTATTTCCGTTTCAGTTGTATTTGCATCATCTCATGTACTTGAAGAGTCCTCATAGGGTAGGCATATTATTATGTATGAAGTATTTCAATGTGATGTTATATTTGATCTGGAGCCACTTCTATGTTTATATTTCCGCACTTTATAATACTACCCATAAGATACGCGCGGCTTATTTTAAAAAAAAAAAATGGCTCGTATTTTCTTTAAGTTATTTCTCTTTCTCATAAAAGAACCATGATAGTAAGTAATGACTGATATTTGACCTAAGTACTTACTAGTAGTATTGGGTTAGATGTTAGGTTGTTACAGTTATAATGATTATTATTCGATTACGAGGTTCTAGAATCTATGTCTTTGACCCTTTCTAAGTTCCATCTTCGCCTAAGGCTCTATATTCAATTCGTAAACCAATTATTAGGGATTCCTACACATATCCACTAATTATAAACCATTTTCCTTAAGTTCAATTATGCTGGAACATAATTTACAATTTTTATATCTAAGTGTTCTAGAATTCTCATTTTAAGTCCTTTCTAGTTACTTATTCTTTCCAAACTTCCCTAAATCGTTACCTTGCTTCACTCAAACATAATTTTACACATCTTAACTCCATAAAATAGAATTAATACAGTGGCCAAACAATCAAGGTAGAATTGAAAAGTATAGCTCACATAATCACATAATTTCATGATTTAAATGCATATAAGTTGCTAGTTTTTCTTGGAATAATTTTAGGAACTCAAAACTCTTTTAAACCAATTCGTCTCATTAAAATCATATAAATATAGGTGAGGTCAATAGCTAAATTATTTTATTCATGAAATAGATTTTAAAACATAAAATCTTGTTCATGATATTCTTTAAGTTCACCTAAGCTTAGAAAAATTCCAAGACATAGGCTATTGGTACTTATGATTAAATGAACTCTTATCAAGTCCATCATCATCATCACAAGGCAGAAATGGCTCTCATGGGAAAGTTCCATTTTCTAACACTTTACTTGATACTTTGGGCAAGTCTTTGAGCTCTCAGTATTAGGCGATGACAAACATAAATATGCTATGCACTTTATTTTACTCTATTATAAAGTAAAGTGAGACATGAAATAAATATGAGATTGCAACCTCATTATTATAAAGATTAAGTGATAACTTGAAATATAAACATGAAGTGCAAGCTTGGAAATTTAAACATGAAATGCAAGTTCATTTATTTAGCTCTGAGGGCTTAGTGATGGCATCAAAAGTAAACATGATATGTAAGGTATAAACTTAAACATAAATGCAAACTTATTTTATCTTAACTAGAGCTCATGCAGGACTTTAGAGGAACATTAATAGCCTTAACCTAACATATATGTTAACAACATAAAGTAGGCTTTAGAGTTCTTAGCACCAAGTCTTCAAAGAAGTCTTTGGTTGAACTTCATCATCAAGCTCAAGAAATGGACTAAGAGATAAACATCAACACTTATCAAAGCAAACACAAAAAGAACTACTCATATCTTCATTTAATTGCCTCATGGCTTCAATCTGAGTAAACTCTAAAACCTAACCAACTTAAGGTTGGCAAGGGTAAGCTTAGAGCTTCTTTGAAAATATATGGTTAATTTTCTAAACAAAACCTTTAGTGAGCTACTTAACATTTTTATCAAACTTGTACAACTAAAAGAATAAAAACAGAAATCATAGAGGAGAAAAGGATATGAGAACTGAAATCTTCAGAAAGAAGAAAAGGAAACCAAAATTATATATGTCAGACTAAGTTTTCAA